>JAMKQA010005396.1:0-15202 GCA_024699735.1 Posidonia australis
ACGGCCCGCGCCCGCGGCCGGTTTTTGCGGGCCCGCGACAAAACTCTGGACCTTGATGTCAAGAAACTTGATTCAAGAAAGAATGATGCCAGGGATGAGTGGTGGGGGAGTGAAGGTATGAGAGGAGTTCCCAACGAATGAGGGAGAGAAGGAGTGGGATCGGTAGAGGTACAAATGACTCCGGAATCTAGAGTTTGGAGGTGGGAATAGTGGGTAGAGTTACCCTCGGTAATGGATTAACGGATTATCTGCAGCATACTACTCGAACCCTGGACAGGTAATGGGTTAACGGATATACAAAATCTCTATCTAAACCTATTCCTAATGGGTTGGATCGTGTCAGGTTAACAGGTGATACCTGACCTTCTTACAACCTTAGACTTACTCTTAGCTTGATCTTTCAAGTTACATTAAATAACAACAAGGAAAAACAAAAAGGTTAGAAACTCACCTCATTGACCACAGCATATGGTGGCATGCCAAGTTTGATGATCTCATAACAACCAATCCGAAGAATCTAAAAATGGCAGAAAAAATGCATCTTAAGCAGAATGGAAGAAGCAAAAATACTGAACCTCTTAACCTCAATGCATATAACCATCTCCTATAGGTAACTAAAATCGATTCAAAATAAAAAAAATTTTGCCAGGTCAAACTCAGTATCTTGAAAAAAATCATTAGGAATGAACCATTGGCATGAAAATAAATATGAAACTTAGGTGAGAAGACATAATGCTATTCTGAACATAATAATGGACAGAATTACCACTACTGTATCCAGAATCTTACCTGCAAGAGAAGTGGCTCTATTCTTCTAAATACTCTTTCCTTGTTGCAAAGAGCCATAATAAGATGATCTAGATGGCGTTTCCAGCGAACAGCACCTCCAACAATGTCAGTAACCTTCAGAACAACAGATATAAATAGGTAAACAGTTGAAATGAGGATGGTACAAAAATGTTTACTTTCTAAATGTTTTGTTCCGGTGTAGACCATAACATTTATCCTGCATGTTAGTACAATATACAGATTGTATCATGTATCATAGTACTTGGTATAGCACCAGAATCTACCAAAACAAAAAAAGTTCCATTTTTTCGAATTTCAAGATGTCAGTTATAATGGACCATACAGCCTTTTGATTGCTTTTCTTTTTTTAGCAACTGGATTCCAATCAAAAAATTACCAAAAGAAATTATATTGACAATAGACTCAATTTTGGATTACAAGCTTTCTTGCAACAAATAAAAAAATAAACTTGAGTCAGAGCCAATTGTAGCATCAAATAGAAAGCATATCATATATCAAGTGTGAATTAAGAAATAGAAACCTAGCTAAAGCTGCAGAAGAGAAAAGAAATAAAAATTAAAACTGAAAATGATCCAGAAACTAGCAACTGGGCATAAATATTTCAAGAAAAATTAATTGAACTACCATTGGTTTCTATCAAACATGAAATCTACAATTATAATGTAACAAGTCAAAATTTTTTGTTCGTTTTCACCTTTTCATATCACTAAATTCTAAGAATGTTAAGGGGAGAATAATGATGCTCCATACATAGGAAATAGGGCATTATATAATGCGAAATATACACAATTTATGATGACTCTGCTGGTGAGTGTAATCCGATATCGCTTAGTGAGAAGTAGTGAATGAGAGGCTATATAGTCATGAGCCTACACTAGAATATCTTACAGCTTAACCGTTTTCCCATTGGTATGGAAATCTAAGGATTGTGGATGAAGTAGGCCAAACATGATCACGGATCACATATAGATCTTAAGCTCAGGTCATAACAAGTGGTATGAAAGCAGATAACCAAACAGAATTATGGGGAAATAAGATTAACTACACTGTCTCGTGATCCCTGGTATCGATCTTGATGAGGGCATCGAGAGTTTAAAAGAAAATGTGATAATCCTACTTGTATGTGTAGTCTTATATCACTTAGTATGAAGTGATATACAGCCATTAGCCCATACAAGAGTACCTTAAAATTCAACCGCTTCTCCAATGATACAGACAGAAGAGCTTTGGTTGAAGTAAATCATAAGCTTCAGTCATAGATCGCAGAATGGATCAAGTAACCCTTGGGCTCAAGGCTAGCTGGTAGTCGAAAACATGTGGAACAAGAGTACCTAGACCATTTGACGATCCTTACTAAGATTTTGACAAGAGAATCAAGAGTCCAATGAGGAAGAATATGATAACTCCGCTAGTGTATATAACACTACATCGCTTAATAAAAAGTGATGGATAGGAGTTATGTAGTCAAGAGCCTACACTAGAGTACCTTACAACTTAAGAGTTTTCTCATTGGTATAAAAACAAAAGGACTATGGTTGAAGTAGGTCATGAACTACAGTCACAGAACGCAAGTTAGATCGATTGAGCCTCGCACTCAGGCCGTGACATAATTTATTTATCTTAATGCATCTCAACAAAAAATCCTTAACTTCTTTTCATTTCGCACCAACAACACCACAAATCTACAAATTGATATGGGTATAATGACTAGCTTGTATTCTCTGAGTAAGTAAAAGAATTATTACCAAGGTTAGTTGCAAAAGGGAAAGCTCAAAATCTGCTATTTGATCAACTTTGTGAAACTATATCTAATTTTTAAGTGTAGATGTAGGGTTTATGTGAATTCTGAAATGACCACATCAATTTGAGCTAACTCCAGAGCAAAAGCAAAGAAAAACTATCTCTTTCCAGTCCATGATCTCATGAACCAAGCTGTAAACAAAGACTACAAGAATTCATGTCACTAGTGTTCCCAAGGAAACATGAGTTGTCTCACGGCTCTAAATGAGACTAGGAGAATTCATTTTACTGATGTCCCAACTCCCAAAGGAGACATGACTTGTGATTCACTCAGGAGCATTCAAATATGGGATCGCTACAAATAAGAATAAAAGAAAACACTTTTTTCATTGAACACTATGACTACGTTTGGTAATGATTATTGGCAAACTGAGTATAGTGAAAAACTAGCTTTTGTTAAGTTGATTCTGTTGAGAACTTATTTTTGTTCCTTATAATCTTGTTTGGATGCACAAACATAAAAAGTAATTATTTTTTATTGAAATGTCCAAATTGGCCCCATCCTCGACCTCCTCCTGTTGTAACTTGTCGACGAGCACGAAGATCTTGGTGGCAAGGTATTGGACCTCGAGCTCATTAACGATGGTGGCCGCATCATTTGTGATGAAAAGCTTGTCTAGATGATTGATCATCGTCTTGTTCATGCCTGCATTTATCGAATAACAATAGTAGTACCATTTTGGCTGAGGAGCGTGTGGGTAATGATGGAGAGTTGCTTGCAAGCATCGATGTTCTTGAGAACAGCCTCGCCGACTCGTTGTTGTCCTCTAAGACATCCTCGTCTGTTACGTACCCTTCACTAGTTCCATCTCATACCATTAAAATCCACCGGTGGAGCTAAAGTTCCTCTCCCCTCTTCCCCCTTCCTCCTCCGTCGACGATGGACCACGACAGCTCCCACCACCCTGTTCTGAAGCGGAAGTGGGACGACCCTGCCAGCGACGTCGACCTCTCCCTCCTCAAAGCCCTAGAGAAGACACAAAACTACGTCGTTGACGTCCTTGACGCGCGGGCCGTGACGAAGCACGTCCTCTCCTTCAAGTGTCGTCTCTAGGACAACCTCTACGCTCAAATGAAGCACCCCAACAAGTTCGTTGACTCCAAGATCGAGCTTCACAACGATATCAAGCAACTCAAGGTCCTCGCCGACGGGCCCAAGCTTTACCCCAAACTTGTCACCCTCAACGTCGTTCAGTCCATCGTTGGCCTCCTTGAGCACGACAACGCCGACATCGACGTTGTCGGACTTTTCGTGGACCTCACAAATGAGAAAGTCTTGGAGGACAATAACGGAGAAGGAGGTCGCAAAAGAAAGGAAAAGGAAGAGCAACGGAGAGGACGAGAGGGGTTTTTTTTTTTAGAGCATAGGATTCATGGGTAGAGAGATTTTTGTTGTAATATCGGGTTTTGAATGAGAACAATATAAGAAATACATGAAAAAGGATCCTAGCATTTTTAAAAAAGCTACTTCCCATAGCTTTTTTTTCAACGTTTTTTTATGAATTTTACATATGACAAAAAAGCTGACATTTTTTAATAAGTAGCATTTTTTTGTGTATTTGGTTGAGCTTTTTAATCGTTACCAAACACTACCTATAACACAACGTGCAATATCACCAAATATACATCAACTAATTTTAGCTGGCGCATCCTTCAAAAGACAATAATTTTAGGAAAAACCACACAACCAATTACCAATCTGATGTCCTTATCGTCCAACTTGCGGGTCCGAAGCCCCAGCGACCTCTCGACATAACCCATCTCCTTCTCCCCAGAGTTCTCCACCTTACCACTCAACATCCCCGCAAAGGCACCGCCTCGCTCGATCCTCAACAACCTTACCGCAGCAACTGCAAAGCCCCAAAATTTTACAACTACTACGCGAACAGAGGACAAACAGGGGTCAAGTTTGCATCTTCACCTGCTCTATGAGGAGAAACATCCAAATTCAGATTCTGGGTCTTCTTTTTCGACGCCCTCTCTACAAAATTTGAAAAGTAACAACTCAGGATACCTGGAAGTAAAAAAAAGGATGCATCTAGAGGTGTTTGGGTTGGGATCTTGTTCTCACCTGGAACAACGCCCCTAGTCCTCCCTCCTGGCGGTAACGCAGCAAGGGGATGGAAGAAGCGGCAGGTAGGAACTGGGGTTGCTGGGAATGGGAATGACAATGAGAATGAGAATGTTTTCGGTAGAGAGGGAGTGGAGTGAGAGAAGGAGAAGAGAGAGCAGAAACCATGCGGTACAGCAGCTCCCTCCATGGAGGGGGGGCGAAATGATAAGGCCACCGGTACCATTAGGCCTCCACAAGGTCTTTTGAAATAAGGTTTTTAAGCAGCTCTGGACTACTTCTGGATCTAGACGCTTGTGCGTTTTGTTGATTGAAATAGAATGTGGAATTGTATGATTTTATCCTCTCTTTTTATAAATTTTCAAGTACATTCTCATAAAATTGTAAGTTGTTATCGAGACTAAAAATTAAAGAGGTAAACGAACCGAATACAATATAGATATGGATGTTATTGTATCTCATATTCATATCTATTCTCGAAATATGTATACGAATATAAATATCTTATAGATAGAAAAATTACATATCCATATTCTCAAAGAACATATATACGAAACAGATAAAAAGAATCGAAAACAAATAAAGTAAGATATAAAAACAGATATAGTAATATATACGTTACATAATTAATTGAATCATTAACAATAATTTCATATATTTATATATTTTAAGTTATTTAGTATATATGAAATAAAAATAGTATATATCAAAAAATAAAATAAATTAAACATAATGATAGGTTAGACTTACCTTCTCCAAAAAGAAATAAAATTATGAATCCAAATATTAATATTTCACTATTATAGATGTATAATTAATAAAAAATATCACATTTTACAACATATTTTGTTAATTAAAGTTAGTAAAATCTTATAAATGATAGAGTAAAATTCTTATAAACTAGATAAATAATTTGACAAAATCAAAATGTAATCCATAAATCTCAATCTATGTCATATGGATTAGATACATGTTGTGAGCTGATGGTCAATGAAGACCACCGTTACTTGTAAAAGGAGGAAACGGTTACTCTTTGTTTAAATGGTGATTATTGTCGTCGTTAATGGCCCGCATAAATGAGAAAGGAGCCGTTGTGGGGGCAGAGGGAGGTGGAGGAATACAGACTCCACTATAAATAGAGAAAGAAATCAAGGGAAGAGTATCATCGAAAAGAAATACCTCGGATTTCCATCTTCTCCACCTCGTCGGAGCCCCAAACGCCGTCTAATAGTGGTATCAGAGCCACCGCTCCGTCGTCCGCGACCATTGCCGGACCACCACGCGTCGGCCCTATCCGCGGATCACCGTCGCTGCCCGCAAAACACCTCCCCCGCCACCCACGATCGTGCGTCACGCCTGCGATCTCCACCTCTCACTCGTCCTGTGCCCCTGCCCGCGATCCCTCCCCCCCCGCTCCATCGCACGCCGCACATCCCTCGCACGATCTCCCCTCCTTGCACCGCCCACACACGAGCCGCCGTCATCACTCGTGCTCGCGATCTCCGCCCACGCACCATCCCCTATTCCACCCCCTCACTCGAGTTCTCACTGGTTAGGCATTCAATTTTATTCAACTTAAAGGGGTGGGATTGCATGTTTATTTAGTTAATTTAAAAAAAAAAGGGGGGGTAATGATATTTATTTGAGTAAGTAGACATTGGATTTAAAATAAAATAAAAGTTGTAGGTCCAAAGTGCATGATTTCTTAAATAAAATTTGTTAAAAAGTTAAGTAGTCATTGTTAGAAATTATATAAATTTCTAGAATAATTTGTTGAAAATTGTTATAAGGTTTAATAATTTTATGGAATTAAATTTCTTGTTTAGAAATTTGGATATTGCATGAAAAGAAAATTTAAAATTTTGGAAATTTTTTGCATGTTAAATTAATATTGTTGTTAGGAATTTAAATTTTAAATATTGTTGCATGCTTGATTAGTAAAAATTTGACCTTGATTACTATTGCAAGTGATTGAAACTTGATAATTAGAAAAAGATAAGATATTTAACTAGGCACACCAAATAGGCGCACCTATCTGGCGTACATAGCTGGCGCACATATTTGGCGCATCAAACAGACGCACCAGACAGGCGCACCTTACTGGTGCACTCATCCATTTCTTTGCATTTAGATTCTAGACCTTATAAATTTTGTGAAGTTTTTTTTTGAATATTATTTAATTTCTGGAATTATTACTTATTTTTTGTGAGATTGCACAATTTTAAATTTGAAAAATCTTTATTTGTTGTAGATTTAAGAAATGGCTAGCAAACTGTTCACAACTGAATTAGCTAGGATAGAAAAGTTGAACGGGTCGAACTATGAGATGTGGTATCGGAAAATTAGACATGCACTAGAATATGATAATATTGAACATGCTATAAAATCTAATCCTCTAGAATTGCCAAATGACGCTTCTAAAGTGGAAATTAAAAAACATGAAAAATTGAAAATTAATGACAAAAAGGCTAAAAATCTTATGTTTATGTTTATGGAGGACAGATTATTAAAATATTTTGAAATATACACTACATCATTCACATTGTGGAATGCTTTAAAGGGAAAATATGATAAAACAACAGAAATGACAACTCAACTTCTCCTTCAAAGGTATAACTCTTGCAAAATGCTCGAGGAACAAAATATAGTGGAACATATAAATGGCATGATAGTTATAACAAAGGACTTGGCTATTGCGGGAACTCCCATACCTGAAAAACTACAAATAACTACAATCTTAAATAGTCTCCCACATAGCTATGACATGGTAACCACATCTCTTAGGTCAACCTCAATTCAACTTTCTAAACTGCCTACTAGATTGGCTACAAAGCAGGAAATTATGGCTAACAGGAAAAAAATATGAAACCAATCTAGAAGAAGCAAATGTTGTGTAATGGAAGCCAAAGTTTGATAAGAATAATAAAAAAAAGAATGGATACAACAAAAATTTCAAGCCAAATAAAAGGAAAAGACTACAAGGATCTTACCATGTATGTGGCCAATTTAGTCACTACAAAGCAAATTGTCCTAATAAGGATGGAAACAAAGGCAAGACCTCAAAACAAAAGAATAAAAGGGTCTTTATTTGTGTCACTGAATGTAATAATGTTGTAACTCCCAATACAAATGAGTGGTGGGTGGATTCTGGTGCTACAAGGCACATTGCCAAAACCAAACAAGGATTGGAGTCATTCAAAGAATTCAGTCCTAGGGAACAACACATCTATATGGGTAACAATACCTATTTGGATGTGGAAGGAGTTAGCACCTACCGCTCGGATTTGGGGGGCAGCATTATGATACTAAAATACGTCCTTTATGTGCCAGACATGAGGCAGAATCTTATTTCAGTTGACATGCTAGTAAAGAAAGGCATGGAAGTCAGATTCTAGAATAAACGTGTATCCATAGGGAAAGACGAAAAGGTCTTTACTATGGGAAAATTTGTATCTGAAAATGATATGTTTAAACTTGTTGTATCGGGAAATGAAATAAATAATATTGATGTGGCTTCTGGTTATTTCTTGTGCTTCTTATCGGAATGTGAATTATGACATTTAAGATTGGTTCATGTTAATGTGTATAAAATGAAACAAATGGTAAAAATGAATTTGTTACATTATTTTAATAACATGGAATTAGATATGTGTCAACATTGCTTAGTTGGAAAAATAACTAAGAAACCATTTGGAATATGACATAAATCAGATGAATTATTGGACTTAATTCATTTTGATGTATGTGGTCCACTTAGTGTTAAAACATATGATCACAATGAATATTTTGTGACCTTTAGAGATGACTTTTTTAGATATACTTATGTTTATCTAATAAGCCATAAAAGTAAAGTCTTGACTTGTTTTAAGAAATACAAGTCAGAAGTTGAAAAACAACTAAAAAGAAATATTAAGATGTTAAGGTCAAATAGAGGTGGGGAATATGATTCTAAGGAATTTAAACTGTTTTGTAAAATGTATGGAATCAAGAGGTATACAACAATGCCTTATACTCCACAACAAAATGGTGTGATGAAAAGGAAAAACAGAACTCTTATGAATTCTGTTAGGTGCATGTTGTCACATTCAGGACTCTCTAAAAGTTTTTGGGGAGAAGCTTTGCTTACAGCAAATCATGAGTTAAATAGAATACCGACCAAATCTGTACCTAGTACATCTTATGAGTTGTGGACTGGGTCAAAGTCTACTTTACATTATTTGAGGAAATGAGGTTCTGTAGTTCATGTACTTATTCCTGGTCAATTAAGGGATAAATTGGATTTTAGAACCTTGAAGTGTACATTTATAGGTTATTGTGAAAATTCTTTTTTTTTATAGATTTTTCCATAAAGAAAAAGGAAACATTGAATATAGGGATGCAACTTTTCTTAAAAACTTAAAAGAAAAGGAAGAAAATGAAAATGAAATAGAACCACTGCTTGTAGTGGAAGATAATTATTTCAATGATATCCCATAACATGACTCTATGATTGAGGGGGAACAAAATATAGAAAATGTGAATGAACCTATGGAAAATATAAGGGAAAACCAAAATACGCCTGTAAATGGAAATGATGGAATAATAGATCAAAATGAACACACTCAAAATAGAATTGAACAGGTAAAGCTTATTAGCAACAAAAGAATAATGACTCAACCTGCTTGGATGAATGATTATCATTTGTATTTTTGTGAGTCTTCATATTTAATAGCAGATATAGAGGAAAATCACATAGAACCTATGAAATATAAAGATGTTATTGAATCAAAGGAAAAAGATTTATGGCTTGAGGCCATGAATGATGAAATTGATTCAATGGAAAAGAATAATGTATGGGAATTATGTGATTTAACTAGTGACAAAAAGGTCATAGGGTGCAAATGGATATTTAAGAAAAAACTGAAGGTTGATGAGTCTATTGATAAATATAAGGCTCAGTTAGTTGCTAAAGATTATACACAAAAATCGGGTGTTGATTATCAAAAAACATATTATCTGGTAGCTAAGTTCGCATCTATAAGGATTATATTGGCTATCGTTGCACATTTGGATCTGGAATTACATCAAATGGATGTAAAGACTGCATTTCTAAACGGTGACTTGCAGGAAGAAATTTACATGTCATAGCGTGAGGAATATCAGGTAAAAGGACGTGAAGACAAAGTGTGCAAATTTAATAAGTCAATATATGGTTTGAAACAAGTTTCTAGACAATGGTATCATAAGTTTCATGATGTGATTGTCAAAATGAGATTTGTTTCAAACAGATTAGACTATTGTGTATATGTCAGGAAAAGTGGGAGCAAGTTTATTATATTGTCGTCGTATGTAGATGATATTTTACTTGCTGGAAATGATACTGACATGTTGAACAACACAAAGGAAGAACTTAACAAAAGGTTTGAGATGAAGGACATGGGAGAAGCATTTTATGTTCTTGGAATACATATCCTTAGAGATCGGGGATCTGGAATACTGAGTATAAATTAGGAAAGATACCTACGTATAATGCTGAAAAGGTTTGGAATGGAAAATTACTCCTCAACTCCTACACCATATGTTTTTAGGAAAAGATTAAGTAAGGACCAATGTCCTAGAAAGGGGAAATAACATTTAAGAGCACCTTATGTCCAAGTGGTTGGAAGTTTGATGTACGCTATGCTGTGTACACGGCCAGACATGGCATATGTTGTAAGTGTTGTCAATAGGTATCAAAGTAATCTCGGAACAAAACATTGGGAAGTTATAAAAAAAATAATGAAATATGTGAAAGGAACTCTGCATCATAAGTTGACTTATCAAGCGGATGAGCTTGAATTGCTTGGTTATACAGATGTTGATATGGGTGGTGACAAAAATGATAGGAAGTCCACTTCAGAACATGTATTCATCTTTGGAAGTGCAGCTGTATCTTGGGGAAGTAAAAAGCAAGGGTGTGTAGCTAAATACACACAGGAAGCTGAATATGTTGCCTGTAGTGCAGTTGCATCACATGCGGTTTGGATCAGGAGATTTATAAATGATTTAAATCTCAACTTAATAACTGGTCCAATAGAGATGTATTGTAATAATCAAGCGGTAATAAGTCTTGTACATAGTGGTGCAAATACAACAAAAGGACAACACATTAATATACATTATCACTATATTCGTGATATTGTAAAAAGTGGAAAAATAAAACATTAAGTTTGTGAACTTAATGGGATTAAGAAATATTTCCATAAATAATAGAAATGAAGAACATTCTCATGAATAGTGGGAGTGGAAAATTGAAATTATACATTTCACGAATAGTGGAAGTGGAAGGTTAACATCACTTTGTATGGAATTTGTGCATGGTCTTATCACTAAGTGGGAAATGTGAGCTGGTGGTCAATGAAGACCACCGTCGACCGTTTCCTCCCTGTCTTAATGGTGATTATTGCCGACGTTAATGGCCGACGTAAATGAAAAAGGAGTCGTTGTAGAGGCGGAGGGAGGTGGAGGAATACAAGCTCCACTATAATTAGAGAAGGAAATCATAGGAAGAGTATCATCGAAAAGAAATATCTCGAATTTCCATCTTCTCCACCTCGCTAGAGCCCCCAAACGTCGTCCAACACATGTTAAAATCTACATTATTTAAAAACTCTCAATATACATATTTATTTATGTACAAATTCAACGGTTTTAAATCAAGAATTACTAGGTCTCAAAGTTAAAAGTTTTAAAATCAAAATATAATCTATAAATCTTAATATACATCATTTAGATTAGATACACATTAAAATCCTTATCATTTAAAAACTCATAACATATAGATCTATTTATATACAAATTCAATAGATCTTTATGAGTTATAATAAGCTATAACAAATACACGTTAAATTTAATACATAGGAATTTAAAAATCACTTGATTTTTTATATACAAGCATTTTAAATAGTTTCGATCATATCTAATGGTTTAGATTTTCAATCTAATGATTAGATATTGAGATACACACACACACACACACACACATGCATACATACACACATACCTACATACATACATACATATAGATATCCGTAAATTATCTGTATCTGCTGAAAATTCAAAAAACATATCTATATCCATATATATATTTGCTCATAAATAGATATGGATATTTTACAAATATATCGTATCTATTTGCACCTCTACTAAAAATCCCTTAATGTGTCTAAAGTAGTATGGTCCAAGTGTCTTTAGAATGTGTCATGTTTGAGGTCTAATAGAACACAAAAACAACGGTAGTTGTCCCTTGCAAGTTTCATCGTACAAAAAAGTTAGAAATCAATTAATAGTCTATTTGACAATTAAAGTAAATTATTGTTTTTTTTTTATCAGTGGACTTAGACATGGAAAACGGGTGGGACCGATCCTGGACCGTTCGGCCCGACTCAGGCCCACCACGGCCTGGGCCCGTGGATCCCAGCAATAGACCAGGTCGGGCCAGGCCCGTCGTGGGCCATGGGCCGTGCCGAGCCCACTTGTCATGCCGGCTCAGGCCCGTAGAGTAGGTCCATTTTGGCCCGTAAATTAGACGGGGTCGGGCCTGACCGGGCCGGCCCGGAAATAAAAAAACAAACAAACCAAAAGGACCGTGGGCCGGCCAGGCCCGACTCGACCCATCGACGGGCCATGGGCCGTGTTGGGCCCATGGCCTGCCAATATAGGCCCGACCCGGTCCAACCTATGGGCCGGCCTAGCCCGGTCTAGGCCCGATCAGGCCTTTGTTTTTTTGGACCGGATCGGGCCGACCCAGTCCGGATTCCAACTCTAAGTGGACCTATATCTAAAATAATCCAAAAAATTTGAGTCTTATGAGTTTTTTTATTTTCTCCTCTCTCTCTATTAAATGACTATTATTTTATGCTATATCATTACTTTTAAATAATCCATCATCAATAATCTATAAACAAATGGACCCTAACTTTATTTTTTTGAAAATAAATCTATTTTCTCATTGTTATTAAGATTCCAATCCAAAACACTAACATAACCGCCAGACCCTCAACCATGGAGGGACGTGCAAACTTCATAACTTATAAAGTAACAACTTCCATTATGGTTAATTGCCATAGGAGGATAAACAATATCTACTCCCTGAATATTAATAACAAGCAGATTACTTCCCTAAGACAATATGTAAAGTGATTGAGAATCACTTTTTTAACCAATTCAACAGAAGACCTTGCCTCAAAGTTTCCTTCAATTGGGACAGTTTGGTCCCTCACAAGATTCCTAACCCTGACTCTCTTAAAGTTCCATTCATTGAAAAGGAAATAAAAGCAAATATCTTCAAATTACCTGGGGACAAAGCCCCAGGTCCTGATGGATTCCCATTAATGTTTTTGCATCATTTCTGGGACCTCTTGAAACCTGATATTGTGAACATCTTCCACCACTTTCACTCAACTAGTGACCCTGACACTCTTGCACCCTTCAACCAAACATTTATTGTTTTAATTCCCAAAATGAATGGTGCCTGTCAGATTAAAGACTTCAGGCCAATAAGTTTGGTAAACAACATTTACAAAATCATTACCAAAACTCTGGCTACTAGGTTATCCCCAGTTCTTAACCAGGTAATCGATTATTCTCAATGTGCCTTTCTATCTGGTAGATCAATTGGGGACTGTTTCTTAGTGGCTCAGGAGACCCTTCATTTTATGAGAGTTTCCAATACTCCTAGATTTATCCTCAAATTAGACTTTGAGAAGACCTTTGACAATGTCAACTGGGAGTTCTTACTGGATTTCCTTCAGGGCTTAGGATTCGGGTCTAAATGGATATCCTAGATTAGGATGTGCATCTACTCTGCTAAATTCTCCACATTAGTCAATGATTTTCCCTATGGTTTCTTTAAGGCAACCAATAGACTTAGACAGGGTGACCCACTTTCTCCCTTACTCTTCATTATAGCCACACATATATTGAACCGTATGTTGAAATTGGCTTTGACCCATAACCTTATAGCGGGTATTAATTTTCCACATGAGGGTCCTACTGTGTTGAATATACAATATGCTGATGATACTCTATTTTTCTTAGCTGAATGCACTGAGAACATGATAAATATCAAACGTATTCTTTACTGCTTTCAATCATGCTCTGGTCTGAAAATAAACTTCCATAAATCCTCTCTATCTGGAATAAGGGTGACTCAGGCCTCCATTGCTAGCTCATGTCAAATTTTAGACTGTGATACTGTTGACTTACCTCTAATGTATCTTGGTCTACCTTTACATTATAGGAAAGCTACTCACAATGATTGGACCCCAGTAATTGAGAAAATATCACATAAATTATACTGATGAAAGGCCAAACATCTTTCCCTAGGAAGCAGATTGACACTGTTAAATTTAGTCTTATTAGCCATCCCTACTTATTACTTGTCAGTGCTACATATGCCTAGTCAAGTGAAGAAAGACATAGATAGGATTAGAAGTAGATTCCTATGGAACTCCGATTCTGCTAACCATAAAGGGATGCATCTAGTTAATTGGGCTTTTCTCTGTAGATCCAAAAAGCACAAAGGGTGGGGGATCATTAATCTCAAAAATTTTAACTTAACTCTGAAAACTAAGCTACTTTGGCAATTACTTTCAGAGAATTATCACATGAAATGGATAGAACTGGTAAGGAGCTACTTCATAAAGTTTGGCCTGGTGCTTTATTAAATACCTCAACCAACAACTGCTCCCCTCTTTGACATAGTTTGAAGAATTGCTTTGATATACTTAACTGTTTCACCACTTTTCATATACAGAATGGGAATGATACTCTGTTCTGCGAAAATAAGTGGTGGAATAGGATTAAACTTAAAGTTCTTTTTCCTGAACTTTTCTCTGTAAGTAAGTTTAAAAAAGCTTCCATTAAAAAAACCTTGGAGTTATTCAGAGTTGATTTCAACAAGCTCATTGATCATTCCAAAGTTCAGTTGGAAGATTGTAATCTTCTCGAAGCCCAGGTTGATTCTTTGGCCTCTCTTATGTAGTCAATTTCTTTAAGGGAAGATAGGGACATCCTTTCATGAATGCCTACTACAAACTCTAGCTTTTCTGTTAACTCCTGCTACAACACCTTAAATGATGGTGGTATTAGATTCTCCTTTTACGGGTCCATTTGGCATAGTTGGGCTCCCTTAAAAGCCAAATTATTCTCCTGGTTGGTATTGTACAATAAGAATTTGACTAAAGAAAATTTAGGCAGAAGAGAGTGGATTGGACCCTAAAATTGCATATTTTTTTTGTAACTCCCACATAAAGTTTAATACACACTTATTTATTAATTGTTCCTATATATGGCACATATGGAGATTTTTCTTACCCTCTGATTTATATCCAGGCTATTTCTGTATTGCAGATTTATTCCTTTACAAGCCTTCTGTAACATCTGTGCCTGGATTTTTCCATTTATTGTTAAACCATGGAATTTCTTGTAATTATTTGTGTGTGGTTTATTAATGGTAAATCCAGTTGTGTGTTGGTTGTGGTTGCTTCTCTGTGTTCTGTG
>JAMKQA010005398.1:0-15044 GCA_024699735.1 Posidonia australis
GCGTACGAGGGTGCCTAACACCTTCCTCGTGCGTAATAGGAATCCTTACCCATCCTCTGGTTAGCAGACATCCAGCCTTCCCATTTGCATCCCATGCATTCATCCTTTTGTGGTTTTCCTCGTCTTTCCCTTAAAAGACTAGGTGGAGACTCCTTTCCTTTTCTTTTCTTTTTCTTTTATCCTATCTTGTGCCTTCGCCATCCTGGCATGGCTGTGGTCTTCTCCTCCCCACCCCTCCCTCGGGTCGGGCATGGTCACACATGGCTTGCAGTTGGTTTTCATGGAGAAGAGGAGTGGGTGCAGTTGGGTGTCATTGAGGAAGAAGCACTCTTGAATTATTATTTTTTTGTTTCCTAAGTTTTAGGTTGATGTATGAATAAAATAGTGTTGGGTTGAATGGGCTTGATTTTGGGCCTTTAGTTTTGTTTTTAGGTTTTTTTTGTTGTTTTAGGTTTTAAATTTTTGGTTTAGTTTTAAGTTTTTAAATTATTTGTTTTGGTGATTTTAACTAAGTTTTGATTTTGTAATTTTGAAGTTTAATTGTTTTTAAATTAGGATTTTTTAGGGGTTTGAGTTTAATTATGTGATTTTAAATTAGGGTCTTTTGGGTTTAATTAAGTGATTTTAAATTAGGGTTTTTAGGATTTTAATCATTTTAGGGTTTTTTGTGATTTAATTAATTTAGGGTTTTTGTGATTTAATTAGTTGGTTTTAAATTAGGATTTTCAGGATTTTAATTATTTTAGGGGCTTTTAGGGTTTTGGATTTTAATTAGAGCTTTTAGTTTAAATTATGGTTTTTGGGTTTTAATTGGAATTTTGAGTTTTAATTTAGGGTTTTTAGATTTTAATTATGGTTTTTAGTTTAATTAGGGTTTTTTGGATTTTAATCATGGTTTTTTAGTTTAATTAGGATTTTTTGGATTTTAATTAAAGTTTTGGGTTTAAATTAGGATTTTTAACTTAATTAAAACCATGATTAAAACCACAGTCTGGCACCGACAACTCATCACCTTCACCCATAGCCCTGGGTCAAGCCGTCCAGAAACCTCTGCGCTAGCTCCTCCTCAGACTCATAGGCAGGAGCAAAGCGTTCTAGCCGAGCGAACTATGTCTCATACTCGAGCACCGACATCGTGCCCTGCTTTAGACTTCGGAAATTTAGGCAAAGCTGCTCCTTAACATGAGTGGGAAAATACTTGTCATAGAAGGCCACCTTGAAATCCTTCCACTGAATGCTAACAATGACTGAGTCCGGGAACTTCAGCTGTCTTACATACTTCCACCACCTATCTACCTCACCATCCAGCAAGTAGGTCACCAGCCGCACCCAATGCTCCTCTGGGCACGTCATGCTCTCCAGCATCTTCACGACCTTCTCCAACCAGGCCTCACTCTCTTCATCACTGACCTTGCCCTTGAACGACGGCGAATGTAGTTTCGTGAATTGGTTCAGCCATGGGTCGCCCAACGGCTCATTGGCACTACTCTTGCTCAACGTATGAGAGATCCTGTGTGCCAAACTCCTCAATTCCGCACGAACAGCCTTCCATCCGCCTACATCCTCTCGGGACTCGATCTCCCTGATAGGGGCTTTGCCCTTACAACCACGAGGAGGCATCCTGCAGAAGAAAAGTAAAGTACTTGCACCACAAACAAAATAACAACCAAAAAAATCATGGCAAAAAATCAAGTGCAGACTCTACTATGCATGCAAAACCTATGGAGTCTCTAGACCGGATATCTTAGGTGTAGTGCAACCTAGTGAACCTGGAGCTCTGATACCAAACTGTAATGCCCCTCATTTTCCACAATAATTTAAAACAAATTAAATTACAGGAAAATTAAAGGCAAACAGAAAATATTTAACTACTAGGAACCTGTGTGTGCGGCTAGGAGACTCCAGACTATATGCACTACACTAAACCAACCGCATGTTTGCACCTACAAACTAAAATCACAAGGAAAACGCATGAGTGACAAGAGTCACCTAGTACGCACCCCACGAAAAGCAAATCATAATTACTTTTCTTTTAAATTCAATTCGCAAACTATTTCTCAAAGCCTTACAAACTAGGCCCACATCGGCCAAAACCACAATTGGGACTATACTAGTCCAAAACCACAAGCAAAGGCCCTTAATGGCCAAAACCACACACAGTGAGTTGGGAAGCCCGACGCCAGGCAACCAAACTCTGGCCACACGCAGTCCATCGAGGAGCAACCACAGCGTTCTACACTGCCATGGTGAAGCCATCCTGTGCAGGAGCGATCACCGTCCCGCGATCCTCCCTACCTGGAGAACCCTCAAAAAGCCAACCCCTCTTTGGGAAGGCTGTCCTGTCTCTCAAGACGCTACTAGCTACGGGGCACGTGTCCCACTCACACTGGCCACCACAGGGTCCTCTTTCTCACGGTGTCCTCCACACACGGTGCTCAGGAGGGAGTGTCATGCCTACACACCCGACGACACCCTAGCCTTAGTGCTCACAACGACAGTAGGAGTATCATACCTCCCCGTCTTGCCACAAGACACCTCAACCCGTCGACCCCAACCCTAGTCTTGAGACAACAATCAAGGAGTCTCATACCTCTAGGACCTGACGCCCCTCAGCCTCAAGTATCTCGGCCTCCAACCAAAACTAGGGAGTCTCGCCCGACCACCCTAAAATGTCGTCACATTCTTTGGTCTCGACGACATAGTCCCACACTGTCTCGGTCCGTACGCAGAAAATCAGGAAAACATTTTCCAAAATAAGCCAACTATTTCTTTGAAATCCACTTTCCAAAATTTTTTTTATATCTTTGAAAATTCTTCCAAAACTTCGGCAAAATGGCACATCAGGGGTCCCAAGAGACCACTACTGACAAACCACAATCCCTCTCAATGGGAAAAAACAAACCAATCCAGAAAACCCTCGGAAATTAGATTTTTATAACTTATTTGGGCCTTGATTTGGCATGCCGGAAAATAGGCTTGGTATGCCGAAATTCCCTGATTCGGTAGGCCGATCTAGGTCGGTCGACCAAATCAAGTCAACGATCAACACTCAAGCCAAATTTGATATATCGAAAATGGTTCAGTCGGTCGAAATCTCCTGATTCTAGCGACCATCTAAAATCGGACGACCGAATTTTGACCAGAGGACTGAATCTGACAGAGAAATGGCATACTGAAATAGTTTGGTATGCCGAATTCTGCGAAAAACAGAAAAATGGCCCAAACCCTACCGTCCGAAATCGACCCAACTGGGACCTCGGATCGGACCCCCTGAACAAACACCAAAAATCTTGCATAAAACATAAGATGTAGACCCTCGAGTCTACTCCAAATCCCAATAAGCAAAACTAAAATCCATTCACCATGCATCAAGATATAAAATCGCAAGGGCAGAAGGGTTAAAAGGACCCAAAATGCAACTACCGACATAAATGCCCATAAATTCTCATAAAATCACAATAAATTCTAGGAATGTAAATTTACCTAAATTTCATGCAACCTATCAATTTCTACCATTTTCATACTCTCTATTATAGAGATTGAAGTTGTGTACTTGACACGAGCTCTAGCGATCTCCAGCCGACTCCGACGAACTTTGACAACCCCGCACGACCACGACCACGGCCACTCCACGACCTATGGGACGTCGCTCTAGAGCTTCCCAGGCCGCCACGAGCCACCCAAGCACCTTCGTTTCTCTCCCTCTCTCTCTCTTTCTTCGTCGGCTTGCGAAAGAAGGGAACAGATGAGGCAGGGGAGGACGGGTGGAAGGAGAAGGGGGTGGAGAAAGAGGAGTGGGAGGAAGGGAAGGTGGGGAAGAAGAGAAGCGCGCTCGAGGAGGAGGAGAAAAAGAAGAAGAAAGAAGGAGAAGACGACGATGAGTGACGGGGGAGTGCGATGCGGGCGGCTTATAAAGCCTACGCACGCAGTAGCTGGGAGCATGCTCACCTACACGTCTCAGCCACCGGCACCCCGCACGAGCACACCGGCCTCTCTGCCCAACAACCAGCCACAACAGCCAGCTTACGGTGCGGACCCCACACAAACCCTATACCTGGGCCCACACACATAGTGCCACAACGCACAGTGCCAAACCACGTACAGGGACACGCAAATAGAAGCTAGTCCACGAGGCCCAAACCCAAAAGCACAAAACTACACAACGGGCCTCGGAATAGTAACACCCGCCCAAGAATAAATTCATTAAAATGTAAATAATTACAAAATGAATTTTACGGGTGTTACAGTTTCTGAATCAAAGGTCGTTCCTCTCCTTGTATAGCCATGGGCTTCAATCAAGTGAGGGTACAAGTGTGACATATAGTACAAACACCACCCTCACTTAGCAATCACCCCACACACTTGCATTAGCCATAACATAATGCAAAGCAAGTGTTGGCTTACCACAAAAATACTTAGCATGCTCCACTTGTATAATCTCATGCAATCCACTTGTGCAAGGGATCAAATAATTATTATGAAATGCCTCCAAGGCAACTCTTCTAATTATTGCTAAAATCCAATAGATTCAACATCATTAACCACCAATCACAATAAAGACTTTCACTCACAACATCCTCGAATTTAACACAACCATCAATCCAAAACCAACATCCTCGAATAACAAATCCCAAAACTATAGCTCACCACTAACCACACTTTGGCCCACCCAAACGCGTGAGCAAAGATCATCAATGTTATAAATATTCATAAGATGCTCTATTGATAAGATTGGAGAATTTTACAAATGAGATGCATCATTTAATCTAGTTTTCCACTTCACACCAAACCCTATGCTTAGAAGCATGTTGTGGAGGAACTCTCATTTAATATTGTCAAAAGCTTTTTCAAAAATGACCTTAATCAGTAGGTTCACCTTGCAAGCGATAAGATAGGCTAAGGTCTCATAAATTACAATATAGCAATCCAAGACGTTCTGGCCCTTGATGAATGCCAATTGCCAGTCATCCAAGAGAGAATCCATGAGGGGGTGGGGTCTGCATTTTTTTTAATTAATTTATTATTATTATTTTTTGTGGAGTCTACTTGGTAGCACTTTGGTGATGAATTTGAATGTCCTATTAAGGATATTGATAGCTCTATAGTCATTGGTAGACTTAATGATATTTTTCTTAAGGATAAGCACAATAAAAGTGTAACATCTATGCCTACTTTGGCCCGAACACATTTTGGCTCCATAGATTGGTAGACTGATTATCTAGAATAATGTATCATTATGTGTGTAATTTGGATAATTTGTGAATTAATATTGATCTATGTGGTAATCCCTCTTTTGTGTCAATAATTATCTCTCGTAATTCTCTCACTCTGTGTTATCTTGGCATTTTGTAACCCATGTGTGTCTGGGTGGGACCAAAACGAGAGACGAGTCAACTCGACACAGTGTTGCACAGCATGCATTGCCACTCATTATGCACATCATACCGCCTGCAGCCTTCCACCATGACGAATCTTGGATTCACCAAGATCTCCAATGGTTATCGTTGACAAATGGCGACAGCCATAAAGGGGAAAAGGAGATGGTGTAGGTAGCGACAGATTGAGGGAAAGAAAAGGAAGAAAGAAAGTGAGAGCAGAGAAAAACCAAAGAAAGAGAGAGAAATGAGGGAGAAGGCTGAGGGCCGAGAGTGAGAGGAGTGACATCCATCAGGGGAGAGAGCTTGCCAGAGGTCATATGAGCTTGGAGAATGTCGGAGGAGGAGGTGAACTCGTTGGAGAAGGTGAGGGTTCGCTGGAAACCTTGATCATGTACGCATTCCCTTTCGATTTTCCCTTTTTTTTTTTAAAGCCCAAATCATGACAAAGATGCAAATTTTAGTTTAAAATCATGGAATTGGTTGGTGTAGTCAAATCTATGAATGTTTGACAAATCTATGAATTTTCTGTGATTTATCCGTAATTTTGGAAGATTTTTCGTAAGAAAGTTGTGTTTGAGCTACTTTAATTTTGAAATGTGTTCTTCATCTTTTGATTTTGATATCTTAGTTTACACTTAATGGATTTCAATGAAATTTATCCCAAATGGAAGTAGACTTGGAATGCTTGGTTTGAAGTTTTTTGCAGGATTTGTGGTGCATCGGAAGTGGGCCCATCCAAAGTCCCAATTTTAGCGAACGACGGTTACCAAGCAGATTTTAGTATTCAAAAATCGCCTGAATCAACATACCAAATTGGTTTAGTATGTCGAATCAGTAGATTTAGGCATACCTAACTAGGCCTTGAACCATTTTTCCTGTAATTTTTAAAATGGATTTTTAAATGGTTTAAATATAAGAAATTGATATTAGGTTTTTAATAGGAAATCCTGATATTTTAAATCACGATTTCTAAAAATGATTCCTGTAATGGAAAATGTTTAGAAAATGGTTTTGAAAAGGGTTTCTGTGATTTTTCTGGATCCACATAGCAGTAGGACAGGGACCGAATGAGAACGGTACTGCCCGAAGGCATAAATGCTGAGGTTGGGGCCTGGGTGAAAGAGACTGGATTACCTTATAAGACGGTGTTAGTTGTGCCTAGGAATGAAAACTTGGGTGTTTAGACACCACTTGGGGCGTCAGTGAACGCATCCTCGTACTTATGAGAAAATAAAAATTATAAAGTGAGGTCTATTGGTTGGGGCAATCACACCCCTAGCACGGGGAGGTTCACAGTGGTAGTGCAATAGGGTAGGGATTAATACCTCGCCAACTACTTGTGGCCTAGTTACCTTTGACCAAGGTAATACTACTGGTTTTGACTTGAGTTGTGTGTTTGGCTTTAAGTTAGAATCGACTTGTGATTTGGCTTGTGGCTTTAGCCAAATTCTAGCTATGATGAGATTCGTGATTTAGGCTAGTTTCAGTCGTGGTTTATGATTTGAGTTTTGTATGGATTTGTGTTTGGACTGGAATCTAGTTATGGATGTGCTTTTCCAGAATTCACGAAAGTGGTTTAAAGTTGCATAATATTTCAGAAAGAAAATAAGTTTAAGAAAAGTATGATTTGAAAGAAATTGCTTGGAGAATTTTCTGAAAAGATTTTTACAGTTATTGTTTGGATTTTGAGAATCGAAATTTTTAGTTTCTGTGGTTTTCTGTTGTTTTCTTGGTGGACGCATACTAAGTGACTTGAGGTCACTAAAGCATTTTATTTGATGTTTTGTTTTCAAGTACAACTTAATAAGTGTAGTCTAGCTCTAGTGTATGTGTTTTGAAGCTATTAGCCGCATATAAGATCTAGGTGGTTAGATATAATTTATTTTTATTTCTATTTAATTTTTCTTAATCAATTATAATTGGATAGAACTGGTACTTGTAAGTCACAAACTGCAATGACAAAAAGTGATAGCTTTATAATCCTTGGCAGACTTAAGGATATTTGTTGATTTCCTTTAAAACTCATATCCCTGACGGAGAAGAAATGATCCAAAAGTTTCTTCAAGTAAGGATGGGTGAGGTTGCAAATCTCTAAACAAAAATAGCGGTCCAAGGGCTTTGTCGTTACCGAGGGAAAAGGCAACATCTTTAATTTCCCTTTTTAAGAAGGGTGTTGCCAAGAGCTTTGGTCTATAAATCTTTGAAAGGAAGTTGATGTTCCAGTCCAAGCGGACAATTTGCATCTTGAACACTTAAAAATCTTGGAGGAGAAAAGCCAGATTGAGATCTCTAGATTCGATTCTAAATCCAATAATGATGGAGGAGAGAGAATTTCGTCGTTCCCTTGATGAGGCCACTTTGTGGAAAAAAGAAATGTTATCATCACCTTCTCTAGGACATTGAATTTTAGGTATTGTGCTGATTCAAATTATGATAATTAGACTCTAATAGGAATCATTTTAACAAAATTTGAGAATACTATCAAAATTTTAATGATATAAAAGCTATCACGGCATATGCTATGTAAATTTGACGTACACTGAAAATTAGATTGAATGAGTTTTTGACCCTAGATAACAAGTAGTTTGCAATCACTTGCTCTAGTGGTGAAGTTTCTTTGTGGTTGTACGAGAGATCGGAAGTTCGACTTCTATAGACATTATATATATTACAATCATATTATTGTATTATTTCCTTCCTAGGTTTGTATCTTATGAACGAGAAAAAAATTTATAGGAATCTATTTTACTTGATGATGGTCTCATAACCAATTATTTGATGATTGTAATATATATTAAAAATCGTTTCCAAAAAAACCTTAGCTAACACATAGCATCTATGTCTGCAGCCACTTAGTCTAGTGGTGAAGTCTCTTTGTGGTTGTACGAGAGGTCAAGAGTTCGACTCCCACGAACATCTATTACATCACTTAATGGTGATTTCTCATTATCAATTATATGAGTGTAATATATATCAATTATTTTTTACAAAAAACATGTAGCATTTATTAAATGAACTAATGCACTAGTTTGTAAACTTTTATTTTTTCCCCCCGTAAACTGTTGCTAGTTTCAAGCTCAACTGGACGGGCCCTTCGTATTCAGATTTCTTTTTCTCGGTGAAACACCCAAAGAGCCGTCTTCCCTCCCTCGAGCCCTCCGTAGCAACTCTCCCGTCGTTCTCACCTTTTATGGCGCCATCAAAAGACAAATTCCCGCCCTTTCACCGTCAGAAAACCTTTCCAATGGAGATGCCGGCTGCGCGATTCGACCCTGTAAACCCCTCCTCCTCCTCCTCCATTTTTGCTTCTTATTCTTCTTGTAGCAAGTGACCCTTCTAGTGCCACTCAGGAAGTCATTCATGTCATATTCAAACATTTCTGGAGCAAAACATCCAAGGAAAGGAAAGAAGAAGTCGACTTCGAGGTATTCCTTCACTTATATTTCGTTCTTTGTTTTGTACTACTGCAATTATTTGGTACCAGAAAATTATTCCTTTTTTTGTGTAATTTCTGTTGATTGATTTTCATGTGGCAGGAAGGAGTCGGTACATCCAAGAGAAACAGGCCGACTACAGGTACTTCCATTGGTTAACAACAAAAAGGAAATTGTTCTTGAAGAAATTACGTCTATAGATAAGACACAGCAGGAAAGACAAATACTGTTTTGGCCTCACTTTGATAAAAAATTAAAATTTTCATATTGAAATGCTTATTTTTGGTACTAGTGTATGCTGTGTTACTTTTGGTTTCTCAATTTTCTTGTATCTGAGGAATGGTGGACAAAAGTAAGAGATTATAGTATTCTAATATTTCTCAAAGAAAAGAAAAGGCTTTGCCTTGCTTAATCCACTTTCATTTTTAGCAAAAGACAATAGTCTTTATACCATTTAAAGGCCATACATGTGTTATCTGAAACTTCTGGATGATGAAATTTTCAGATTTCTGAAACCTGCAAAGCCTTGGCCTTGAGGATAACTAAAACATTGGCTAAGGATGCAGGTGTTCAATATTACTATTTCCAAGCACTCCTCACTGTGCCAAGTGAATAGCAGAAATTCTCCCAAAAAAAAAAGAAAGTTAGAGGACAGCGGAAAAGGAAATATGACAGCTATCTCATACACGAGCTAACATTTAGATTCTTAGAACATCAAACATCATCACCTCTCTCTGGCTTCTTTCTGACAAAAGCAATTAAACATTGGCTTGGCCGACTGTTACAGGACATATATTCAGTCCAAAGACTACAAGTTACAACTTCATTTAGATTACTAACGTTACTATTAGCTGTTCAGACCTTATGACACATGAAGCCATTCTATGGGCATAATATGACATTCCGGTATTTCTCCACAAACCTCTTACATCAGATTGTGGAGTTTGCGTCAGTGATATGTGCTAGGAATTCATTTCCACGTTTTCCTTTGATTTTCAAAGCCTCTTTATGTCAATCATTTTGCATTAACTTCATTCTTCATGTTGGCCTCAGTTTACTGTTTATTATTTGTTTTGTTAGTATGCATTGTGCTCTTCTACTTGACATTTTCTTTAAAGAATTGAAGCCTAGTTTCAACGTATTTCCTTTGTCCATGTTCCTCTAAAATTATGGCAGTCTTGATGAGAAGCTTGTTGTCCATGTGGGGCTGACCATGATTTTTATTAGGAATTACTAATTTCACTAGATGATTTTAAAATAATCTCACTTCTCTTATGGTTGTTACTACTAGCACTGAGAGACACATTGAGAAGATCCATCGACCTGAGATGAAGAGAAAGCTCTATCTATTCCCTCTTTGTGTTCTATGTGAAGCTTGTAGCTAGGCCCAAGATAGAAAACATACTAATCGTGCTTTTCCATATTCATCAAATCATTGCCCATACAACTGAATAATTGTGCTTGTGAACATATGAGTTGAAAAGACCAAATTCTGTGGTGCCTCAGATTTGCATGGTGTTGTTTGTTGAATGCCTACTTTGTCCTTTGTGGGCATTCTATGCCTACTGACAACTCTGATCTGAATAAATGTTGAATCAAGTTCACTACAACTGAAGCCGTCTGAGCTCTTGTACAATGTTGAATCCATGACGATTTCTTGTTTTTCCCTTGTCATCTTTAAGCTTGTCCTATAGGTCATCACATTCCATTGTTCCACTTTGAAATTTTGTAAGATTTTCTTTGCATACATTTTGGGGATAAAAACATGTCATTTCTACAACTGCTTTAACATTAATACAGGCTGATATATGTCCACAATCTGTTGTCTCAAACCCCTAGAAAATGGCCGAATATGTTGTTGTTTTTTCATGTGAAAAGTGGGCCATAAACATTATGGTAAAGTCTACTCAGAGTGTATGTTTTCAACGTGGTCCCATGCTACTGTGAGCATTTTGTGGATCTGTTCTCATGCAGATAATTGTCGATGCAAACATTCCAAGCTTGTAGTGTTTGCACCAGGTCATATCAGCTTCCTTCATATGTCAACCTTTATGGTTCTTTCTTGTGTTCTTCATTAAACACCACAGAAATTGTCTCAGCATCAATTGTTAATCTTCACATCATGATGAGAAAACATGTGGCATAACCATTAGCATCAATTTAAGCAACTGAGGTAACAAACTATTTATAGTTTCAGATATACTCATGTTGGTAGCCATAGATACAAACTTTACCTCATACCTGTCAAGATCTCCATCAGTTACATTTGATCTTGCACATTCATATGGTTGAACAAATCCTCCTTCCTCATAGGAGCAAAAGCAACTCCCTCCCATGTATCATTCTTGTGGATGACGTGGATCCTCTCCAAAGTTGCTTCTAATGACCTACTAAATGTTTGTGGCTCGTGATTTACATACAAAAAGGTAAAGTGGTATCTTCATCGTCTTCTGTCTTCTTGTACAAATTCATCAGGCTGTATATCTTGCAGGCTTGTCAATGGGAAATAGTTGTACCAACATAAGCATCGACTTCTTCTCATTATGTCTTGTATATGATTGCTAAAGAAAGCAACATTTTTTTCGATAACCTAAAGAAAGCCACTTAGAATATAAGTATATTCCATATTTCCATTATTATTTTTTCCAATTAGGTCTATTCATTATCTTATTTTGCCTAATTTTTTTCCACTCTTTTTAGCTAAGTTGAATGCTCTTAAGGTGAGCTGCGAGCTTCTTCAAATCTTTGTCACAGGTGTGTACTTGATGAAAAGATCAACAATAAATAATTTTATATGGATACGTACATTTCAGATTTGTCATCTCATAAGTTTGACATTGTTTTGATTGCTGTAGAAGCTGTTCAACGGTCTGCAGCAATTGTTGAAGCTGAAGGTGGAAGTAGAATAGAAGCTACCCATTTGGAAAGGACACTCCCTCAGCTGCTACTTGACTTTTAAGGTACATGCTGAAATTGTTTGCGCTAGTTGGATTCCCAAAATCTTCTGAAATCTTAGTTACTCAGCTGCGTGAATCTGTAAATGTATTGACACATTAAGCTGTAGTTAGCTGTCTATTTTTACTCAGCTTAAAATTAGCAAATCAAAATTTCTTATCTGTTTCTTTGCAGCTAACCATTCCATTGGAGCTGCTGTTAGTTATCCATTTGTAACTTTAGTTTTGTGCGCTAACATTATGATGTATGGTATTGCTTTTCTGATTTAAAAAAAAAGTATGGTATTGCTTTTCATGGATGACAAAAGACCAATATCCATTCCAAGCGCATTTCTTTTTTCACATCTTAGAGTCCTGAAAAGTATAATATGTACTGACTTTTGGGACCTTTTTTTTGTATTACACCTTTGGTTGTTTCAAAAAATTCTACAAATACGTTTATGATTAACTCCATCCATCATAGAAAATGTTTTGGAACACAAAACTCTTATTACGCATGTGATTTATTAATCCAGAAGATGGATCTGCCAGCTAATATACAGACATCGTGTTGTGAAAAAGCCTTCTGAAGAGTGTTGGTAATTTATCAATCTAGAAGGTCACTAGAGAATGAGAGCATAACCCGATAATTGCAACAAAAACAACAATTAGAGTGACAATTTGCGATTTCAGTTTTAGATGTTTAATGATATGAATAGGTAGGTTAAGATAGGAAAAGTAAAGCTAAATAAGGTCTAAGCATTAAATATGTTGTTCCTGATAAAGTCTAATTCTCTCACACAGTTACACCATAGAACCATGAGCAAGCAAACAGAAAGAAAATCACGAACTTGGAAGCACAAATATCTATCATCACCATAAGATCAAGGTTGGATGATATTAGTTGGATTATAAAGCAATATATTGTCACTCAAATAGAGATTCGGTCTGTAATATCTGGGCTTTTGTGATATTTAAACTTGGATCCACTTTTATTGTAAAGCAATATATTGTCACTCAAATAGTTGGATTATAAACTTGGATCCACTTTTATTGTAAATCATAGAGTTATTGTGATATTTAAATATGATTTATTAATAGATAATCAAACATTTGAATGGCTAGTTTGTATTGGTTTCCCTAGTGGTGTGGTTGTCTGGCATTTTGTGGGCTCTGTGTGTGTGGGATCGACTTGGAATAGTCAACTCAAGCACAAGATTCTCTACTTTCTTTTTCCGTTTCTCTTTCCTTTTCTCTCTCCTCCTTATTTTTTCCTTTCTCTTTTCCTCCCCAACACGTGCCCTCCTATTCTTCCCCTTCATCTTCATGGGCTCTGCAACCTACCAAGTTTCGTCTTGTCCATGTCAGTCTGGTGGAAGGTTGCTGGAGGTCGGTGGACAACCCAGAGATGGTAGGTGGAGGAGATGATAAGAGGAAGAGGAGGAGGTGAAGAGGTGGCGTAAGAGAGGAAATCGAGAGAGAGAGAGAGTAGGTGTTGAACTAGGAAAGAGGGAGAGAGATCAGTGCGGACTGAGGGAGCCTAAGCTGTACGTGTCACTCCTGGAGGGTTAGGAGTTGTGCTGGAGGTTGGAGGATGTGTGTGGGTCGTTGGAGCTCATTGGAGGTACACGTCAAATCCCCCCTCCTCTGTTCTTGTTTTGATGCATGAATTCTAACATGATGTTTATGTAGCAGGGCATGTTCTAGCCTAACTTTCTGAGTTTTCTGACTTTAAAAATTTATATCTTGATGCATGATCAATGAATTTTTGGTTTGTCTATGGGGTTTTGGAGTGCAATCGAGAATCTACACTCCATGATTTTCCCATGATTTTTGGGGACAAATTTGTGGAAGATTTTGGATGAATTTTAGAGGGTATGCATTAGGGCAGATTCTGTCTGAATTTCTGAGTTTAGGGACTTTGTGGATTTATTCTTGAATGTATGCATGTTAGAATTTAAATTTGTTTGAGTAATTTTGAAGTGGATTAGAAACTCTACTCCCAATGTTTTTTCTTATGATTTTTGGGGACGAATTTGTAGTAGATTTTGGATTAATTTCAGAGGGTATGTAACAAGACAGATTTCTGTGTGAATTTCCTAAGTTCATTGGCTTTGCAAATTTATTCCTAGATGTGTACTTGTTGGATTTTAGATTGGTTTGAGGGATTGTGAAGTGGACTTAAGAGTCTACACCCTATATTTATTAGGTAAATTTATGTGCTTAATAGTTGGATTGAATGACTAGAATTCATTTGGGATGTAGAACTCTGTTTTGAATATTTGTTTACTTGCATTGTTTGGGCATATATGTGTGTAACATCTGTGTTTGGATTTTTCTTCATTAATTTTAAACCATGGAATTTCTTGTGATTATTTGTGTATGATTTATTAATGATAAATCTAGTTGTGTGTTGGTTGTGGTTGCGTGTGTGGGGAGCTGCGTGCGGGAGGCAGTGCAGGTGCTGCCGTGGCTTCGCGCGGCTGAGGAGGTTGCGTGCGTGGGGAGCTGCGAGCGGGAGGCAGTGCGGGTGCTGCTGCGGCTTCGCGCAGCTGAGGAGGTTGCGCGTGTGGGGAGTTGGCCTATGTCGTGCACCGCCGGTGTGTGGGCACACGAGACTCGCCGGAGCTGGCCAGGTACGCGTCCTGCACATTTCTCTTCCTCTGTTCTCTGGTTTCAGCATGCTAAAGTAGGGCAAATGTGTGGAAAAAAGCATGGAAAATGCATGAAAAAATATGATAAAATGTGGTAATGAGGTGAATAAGTAGAATAACATGTTTATGATGTTATTGTGATGATTTATGGGTTTTTTATGTGAATTTCATGGGATTTGCAGAAGCATGCTACAGTAGATATATTTTGAGCTTCATGACTTCGAGATTTTCTCTAGAACAACATGCTTAATGGAATTGTGATTTATTTGAGGAGTTTTGAAGTAGACTTGGAGGTCTACACTCCATGTTTATTTGGTGATTTTAGTAGCTGTTTTGGTGGGTCCGATCCTTACTCCCACTTGGGGAGAAAAGGGTGATGGAGGCTTGGGTCGTTTTCTGCAGATGTAGAAAACGGTATGTCGTTTCTGGACCCAAAATGATAATGAGAAATACTTGGTAAAATGCTTATAAAAAAATGAATATTACATGTAGAATGATACATGATGAATGAAATGGAATGCATGTTATTAAGCTGATTTTAATGATGTTTTTCTATGAAAGATAGAAAATATGACATATGTGTGAATGTGGACCCAGTGAGGGGTGAATTGCATGGTATGATAGACCATGAAAGGATATGTGGGC
>JAMKQA010005399.1:0-14197 GCA_024699735.1 Posidonia australis
TGGTTGGAACTTAAAAGATGCTTTGATATCATTAATGGATTCTCTGTTTTCCAAGTTCAAAATGGTAGAAACACTATATTTTGGGAAAACAAATGGTGGAATGGTGAAAAGCTAAAAAATAGGCTGCCAGATTTATATCACTTAGCCAGATTTAAAAAGGCTTATGTATTCAAAATTCTAGAAGTAAACACTACTGATCCCAATGCTCTATTTACTGATACTTTATTATTGGACAATTCAGAGTCAGTAAATGCACAGATAAATACTTGGTCCTCCATACTTAGTAATGTTTGCATTACAAATGCACAAGACATTATGATTTGGCTACCCACCAATAAATCTTTCACTGTCAAAACATGCTATGATTTGTTAAATGATGGTGGACTTCGCTTCAAATATTTCCATGAAATCTGGGATTGTTGGGTGCCATTGAAAGTTAAACTCTTCACCTGATTAGTGCTATGCAATAAAATACTTACAAAAGAAAATTTAATCAAGAAGGGATGGCAGGGCAATGATGTATGCATTTTTTGTGGCTCCTCTTTTGAATCAGTAACGCATCTATTCTTAACATGCCCTTTTGTGCAGTCTATTTGGCACTCTTTCTCTAGTGGATGTATGTATCCAGCTTTTAATTCTATTGAGGATATACTTGCCATCCCACCTGCATTTAAATTTGCTGTTACCTTATCTGGTGCTCACAGTTTAGTTTTGGTTGTTCTATGGACTGTCTGGCAGGAGATAAATAATAGAATATTCAGAGGTTTACACAGGAATCTCTTTTTGATTACCAATAATATTTCTACATTGTTTCATTGTTGGATAGCCTCTTTGGCTACAGGTTTTGAGAAGAGTGAGAATTTAATGACAATATCTGCATTCCAACAGAGCAGAGAGGGGGAGCAGGCTTCAGCTCCTCAAAGTGAGATGGACCTTGGTACTCCAGCTTTACCAGGGCATGATTAACCCTTCGTTAATTGATTTTGTATCTCACTGGCATCTCATGGGCTGTCTTCTGTGCTGATTGAGTTATTCACCATAAAACTTACATTTTGATACTTTTGGTTGCTCGTCACCTGCTGAGTGACAGGGTAACATTTTTGTAAGGTTTGTAATATTTTTTAGCCATTTTACATTACACTACTGTGGTTGCAAACATATTAAAGCAATAGAAAGAAATACTAACTACCGATTACAAAAAAAAAAAACTATCGCTTAAGGTGAACTACGAATTGAATCATACTTATCAGTTCTGATTATATTAGAATCAAATTGAACTATGTATGTACTTGGAATCGAACCAGATTATTTAAAAGTTGGTCGATTTTGAAAGATTCGTTTCGATTCTTAGTTTCCAATCTAAACATCTATCAAAATATGATTCAATAATATTATTAAAAGATAATTAGTAACAGTTGCAACTAATATTATCATTTGCAACTATGAAGGTTGAATATTATGTATACTACTTCTAGCTTGATAAACTTATAAGTCAACCAAGATTATCTCGATTTATAATTAATTCGCAATGGTTAAGAATACCATCATAATCTAGTCTGTTATAAACTTATAATTTAGTTTGTCAAGAATGTCGTTCATTTACGTAACTAAATGTAAATTAGTTGATGTAAATGGATAATGCAGAACCATTCAACTATTAATGTGTAAATCAATAAGGAATGGCTAAGTCAACAATTCAATCTCCATTCAACCACTTTGAATATCTAATTCAATTTTTAAATACATTACAAATAAAATCAAGTAAACATTATCAAAGATAATTTAAAGAAATATGCAACCAACTAATGATAGATCAACGACTAAGATTTAAATTCATTTAATCCAACGATGATGAATGAAGGGCGGAGATGTAACATACACCTTGTAATTGTCCTCGTGCTGATATCGGACGAAAAGACACAAACACCTCCCCCACCCTTAACTCCTATCTCATCTAGACGCCAATCTTTCTTCTAGATTCTCTCGAAAATCGAAATTTCCTCTACCCACGCTATCAAATGTCTCCGCTGGATTGACACAACTTTAATACGATACATGAAAGTTTAGTGAATAAATATAAATTCTATTCCTATATTTCTACCAATATAAAATCAACATGCCGACATTTCACCATGTTTGTTTTTCAGTTTGCCGACTAGAAATCAATATTTAAAACCTTGCCCCCACCGTAACTCCAGAAGTTCAGTTCCATTCCATTCCGGTAGCAGAGGAAGAATCTGCGATCTACCACCATTCCACCGACCAAACCTCGACTGCCCCGCTATTTAAACGAAGAGAGGTCCGTGGCAGAGATGGCTAGCACCTCATTCCTTGTGGTGTTTTGTACGAACTATTGAGAGTGGTGGTGGTGGTGGTGGTGGTGGGTGGGTGGGGAGAGAGCTGGGAGGACATCATGGTGGTGGTGTTGCGCGGTGGTGGTGGTGGTTGCTGGCGCGCTTATGGAAGAGGATCCGGGTCGTGGCCTCGTCAGGTCCCCGCGGAGTCGGGTGGGTCGGTTGGCTTCGCGCATGTGGTGGAGAGAGGCGCGAGTGCTCGGACGATGTTGCTCCCGGTGGTGAGGGGGAGGATGGCGAGTGGTGGTGACAAGGAAGGGGCTGTGGTGGGTAAGGTGGGAGGTGAGTCCGTGTGTGATAGCTCCGCCGGGAATGCCAGTCTTGCTGCCACTGTCAGTGCTCCTGGTACGATTTGTTTACTTGTTTCTAGGATTGGTCAAGATTGGATCTCTCTCTTTTTTCGTATTTTTTTTTTCTGGTTTTGAATGTTATAGAAATGGGTGCTCGGTTGGAAAGATGAGATCTTTAGTAGAGAAAGTGAGCGAGTGAGGTTTGGGGAGTATTGGTGCTGCAGATCCGATACGGTGGGATCATATTGGGAGTATGTGATGGATTGGTACCGTTGTTCCCATGTTGGTTTTGACAACAAGCAGTTGTTTAACCTTCACATTTAGTAGCCTTTGATTTTTTTTGTATATGTACTACTACAGTTTTGTGGGAATCCTCTGTTGATCGGCACAATCAACTAGATTTATGGAAAATTCGACACTTGATCCGTCTGGGCTACCTCGTGATGGCATAAGTCCACAGATCTAGCAATGCCTTTTCCTGAGACTTCGATTAAGATTACGTTATTTTTTGGTATTTTTACTCCTAGTACAGTGGAAGAGGTGATCTTGGTAGCCCTCCCCTTTTTCCCTTCTCTTTTTCAGACATTTGGCTTCTGATGGTAGATTGGTAATGGGAACGTAAGTTCTATTGGCACATGGTTATTAAAGACCATAAAATAAATGACCATGAAAGAAGAATAAATTTATAGAATGAAACCTTCATAGAATAAAATGTTCATGGAATAAATGTAATGAATGGAGTAAATGAATGAATTAAATCATTCATTAAAGAGAAGGTAAAGAACGTATGCACAAGTGACAGACCGTTTTGGACAACTCTCTTAAAACTATCGTGAGATGTGGATGGAAGTTGTTGGGACGGAGGGGTAGCAGCTATTGGTCATCTCCCTTTATAAAAGGAAAAAGGTTGGATCATGGAAAATAATCTAAAAACATACTGAAAGGTATTGTTCCATCGCTAAGCACCGGAGTCTTAACAACTTTGTTCTACATTTATCTCCTTCGTTGCGTACTCCTCGCAGTCGCCGCTGACGATCAACCTTCGCTGCCGCTATTATTCGTAGTCTTCAATTGGTATCAGAGCATTTACATGATCCCACTCCGTCGTGCTCATCCGACCGCCGTTCGATTGTCAGCCCCTTCATTTTTGTCGGTGGAGGTAACATATTTGAATATTTATCTGTGTTATTGTATGCGTTAGAGACAAACTAAATTCTCTTGTCTGTTATGTTGTTATTTTGATCATTAATTTATTGCAAGTATTAAAATAATAATAATAATAATAATAACAATTATATCATTTCATTATAAGATTGTTGCATGTCCAATTTATTTGAATATTTTTGACATATAATTTGGTTATTAGTATTCATGCTTAAATATGTTTATTGTTAGAAATTAAATATTACATGAAATAAGTTGTTAGTATTTCATTTAAATATTACATGGTTGAACTCTCACTTGCACCATATATTCCACTAGGAATTGAACCAAGGTGGGGGAATTGTGATCTAGTTCTCCTAGCCAATTGCTCTATACATTGTTGTTTTAGTCATCATTAATTATTATTTTGAAAATTGATTTATTGTAAGTTGACATATAGTTGTAATTTTTTTTAATTTGAATATAAATTGTATTTTGTTATAGATTTAAAATATAGCTGTTAATAAGCTCATTACTGCTGAGTTGACTAAAATTGAGAAATTGAATGGAAGAAATTATGAGATGTGGCATAGAAAAATTAGATATGCTTTTATCTAAGGCAATCAGCTGTACTGATGTGTATAAGTTTCAGTTTCAGCACCATGGCATTGTCCAATTAACCTTCTCAACCTTTGTCATCCTAGTGCTCGGCTATAGAGCTGCCACATTTGATGGTAGTTGTACTGTCTGTTTATATTGGGTACCCATTTCTGTCAGTTTTCAGTTATAATACTAAGGCCACATTAGCTTCCGGTGTGGAGCTGCCACATTGATGGTAGTTGCACTGTCTATTTATATTGGGTACCCACATCTGTCAGCTTTGAGTTATAATACTAAGGCCACATTAGCTTCCAGTTAAGTATAATAAAAGTACTATAAATGACTTTATTGGAAGTATATATATAGCCAACTATATATCATTATTATAGCCAATGGTTAGGTTGTTTACACATAAGCAAGGGCATTAGTAATATAATACAGTCAACTGTAGCATGGCAATGTCCTATGTCGTTGGATTTGGGAGTTTCTGAGGCAACTGACTCAAATTATACCTCTTTGGTTCTTGTAACTGAACTCAAACAAAAAAAAGACTCTAGTCTCTTCTGAAATGTCTAAGCAATAGCTTCTGGGAAGTAGAACCACTTCACCATCTATTTCTTTTATCAATTTATATTGTGGACTGATACCAAAAATGATTACTAAAAAAGGATGGTCATATCCTCTTCTTGAGATGATGGAAAAAAACAACTGTTTTTTTGCTTTATCCACAAAAAGGCTTGTGAGCATCTGACTTGGACAAAATTAACACCAATATCCTCTGAAACTTAAGTCATGTAAGAACTTCTTTTTTTTAAAATTGTTTTATGTACTTGCACATAACCCTCCATTTATTATTGTATATTTTCTTTTCTTTTTCCTGTTTTCATCTTTTTTAGATGATTTGTTCAACTTATAGATACTGCACCTCTTGGTTGATGCCTATTTGATTAATGAAAATCATTCTACCAATCCTTCATTTATTCCCATATTCAATTTTGTGCTTATGACTGATGGCATACAAATGCTAGCTTTTAATTGAATTTTTTTATTGTAATTAACTCCTACAAGATTCCATTCCTTTTCAACAGGACCAAATCACCATCTGATGTCTAAAGTTGGCATGTCAACAAACATTGTATGGCAGGAATGTGCAGTAGGGAAAGTCGAAAGGCAAAATTTACTTGGACAAAAAGGATGTGTAATATGGATCACTGGACTTAGTGGTTCAGGTTTGTTGGTTGGTCTTTCAATGACGTCCTACGACTCTTTTTTTTTACAATCTTATGTTGTTATGTAAGTCTGTAACTCAACATATTTGATCACATCATCACAGGGCCCGTTTGGCAAACTTCAGATTGGCCGATAACCTTAGCTATTGTCTACGCTGTCATTGTTGTTTATACTTTATATCACATTTGTCAGATCCCAATGCAGCAGCTTATTCTCTGTTATGCCAGTCATGTTTCAGTAAACTTGACATCAATGACTCAATCTAGCAATATTCTCTTGTTATTTTCTGTCTCTACTCTGTAGTCCCTACCTAGTGATAAGCAGGGATGGTAGTTTTGAAAGGGCTGATTATGCTTTTTACCTAGAGATCATTCCAATAAGTCAAGGAAGTGTCTTAATGGCTCAGAGCTGTGGGTCAATAGTGTCAAAATATAAATGATAGTTTTTAAAAAAAAACGTCAAAACTGGACTTTCTAACCATGTTAAATATAATTCCAATGGATTTGTTGCATGTTGTTGTCATTCTTTTATTATTTTGGAATATTATGTGATGCCAACACTAAAGCATTATGGGGATAGCATGCTTAAGTTTCGATATAACCCCAGGTGCTCACTGGCCACTCTCAGTGTATCTTTTGTTACCTCTGTTACTCTTTGCACGATTAGCACATATACGTAGGAATAGAAACTTTTGTTCCTTTTCTATATGTAATCTCGTGTATGATTCTGTCTCATAGTTTGCTTTCTACTCCAGGAAAAAGCACACTAGCATGTGCTTTAAGTCGAGAATTGCACTCTAGGGGATTTCTGTCTTATGTACTCGATGGGGACAATGTTAGACATGGATTGAATCGTGATCTTAGTTTCAAACAAGAAGACCGTGCAGAAAACATACGCAGGATTGGTAATAAACCTTACTTAATTACCCTTTTCTAGTCTGGAGAACGTAGAAACATACATTTTGCCGAACTTTGAACCAATTCCTCTTAAATAAATGCTTAATAGTTTCACAAAGCCTTTCTTTTCTTAGTTATTCTTACTTACTGTACTTGCATTTGTCCTGCAATAAATAAATGTCTGTTGCACTTACACTGGTCTTGCGAGCAAAAAAATGTCAACTAGCGTCTATCAAGAGATTATTTAGGTACTCTATGGCTAAGGTCAGTCAGATCTCATACTTAATTTTGTCACTTTGTTTTTCAAGGGGAAGTAGCAAAACTCTTTGCAGATGCTGGCGTTATTTGTATTGCAAGTTTGATTTCTCCATATAGAAGAGACCGAGATGGCTGTCGTACCATGCTGCCCGAGGGTACTTTTATTGAGGTTGTTTGTTCCCTCTTGTTTGTTCCCCTTATTGTTGTGTTATTGAGTGCCCTGTTTAATAAGCTTTTATAATCCCACACATGAGCTGTCATGAACAATTTGCAGGTCTTCATGAGCATGCCACTGGAGGTTTGTGAAGCCAGGGATTCGAAGGGTCTTTACAAGCTTGCTCGTGCTGGAAAGATAAAAGGTATTCTGTAACCTGACCTACTTTGCCACACTTTTAGTGAGGATGCAAACACTAAGTAAAGTTTGTAGAAGAATTCACTACGCTTGCTATGGTATTAGAATACACATTGTAAAATAATATTTAGTTTTCTCCAGGATAAGTAATTCCAGCAGTGGAATAGATGGCAGTATGGGGTGTGGCACCATTTTTTCTAAGTATCCATGCATTAAGGGGTGCTATGGTTAGAACTCATCATTTGAGAAACAATGAGAACTTAATAATTTTAGACGCCTGAAAAAAATATTCATCTTCACAGGACGATGAATTCTTATCCGTCATGAATCCAGAATAGCTTTGCTGGAGACATACACATGCTGGTTAATTATTCCTCTGATCGGTTGGATTCCACTAAATTTGTAATGAATAATACTGCATTTAACTGTTGCATACTTGCCACAGGTTTCACTGGTTTAGATGATCCCTACGAGCCACCCTTAACATGTGAGGTCAGTGAAACATACAAACTACCATGTTCTGCAAAGTTTCTAGTATGCATCCACCAACCTACTTGTGTTATCATACTGGAAGCAATAATCACTCTTTAAATTGGTTTCCAGATTACCATAGAGCAGAAAGATGGCATTTGCCCTTCCCCAACTGCCATGGCCAAGCACGTTGTGGCATACCTGCAGGACCGTGGCTTCCTCCAGGCGTAGTATTAGTTTAGCTTTTCAGCTCCCATCTGTTAGATGTACGTCTGCACCTTGTGGACTCCCTGAAGTTGCAGTTCTGAAAAGTGACAACCATCCGCCACATTGATTGATGTTCATTTTATTTCTTGGGATAACAATGCCAAGCATTCTGATAAGTTGCAGCTCCAAAAGCGACAACATCGTACACTTTGCCATTGTTGATTTTATTTCTTGGGACAAGAAGGCCAAGCTAGCTAATAAGCTGCAGCTTTCAAAATCATTTTATTTCTATTCTCTATTGTATTTAAGGGAAAAGTTTCTATATAGTTCTTCTTTGCTTTATTGTATATCCTGAGTTTATCTTTCTGTGGACTTGGAATAGATGGTTGATAAGATCATGTGTTTCTTGGCCATATTTCTCACAATTAGCCTACTACCACTAATGTAGAGGTTAATGACTTCTCTTGTGGTAAATTTCTCCTTAAGTTCTAGTCCCCTAAGATCAAAAACGAGGCCCTTAGCTTGTATGGGTCCTCCTTCCAATCCCTTTCAGCCTCTTTCATCTACTGGATTTCTAACTCCAATGCGGTCCTCACTCTGAGAGAGGAAGGGGTTTAGATCCGATTTGAAGAGATTCCACATCATTTATGGAGCATAGAGGTTTTTCATCTTATGGTTTCTGAGTTCGCAGACCTTTTAGAGGTTGACTTCACCATTGATAGGGTCAAATTCCAGAGTTTTGCCAGAGTTAGAATTAAGATCCATCCAGGCAAGGACATCTCTGATTCTAGGTTTTTTACATTTGGGAAAATCGTCTACCCCATTAAATATAGACGTAGTTGGGATATTTGTTCTCTTTCCCTCCTAAAACAGAATTCAACTCCTGGATGGTCAAAACAACTACCCCAAGCCTCAATATCTAGAAGCCTCAATCTTATCAAGAAACCTTTCAAAAGTAATAAGGACTGGAGAGGTGTTAGTGGTGGGAAGAAACCTAAGAGTGGGAAAAATGTGTGGACTAGATCCTCTTCCATATCGACTCCTTTTGATCCTCTTACAATTACTGTTGGACTCCTGCCTACACCTCCTGCACTTGGGCGATTCTTCAATGCTTCACCTTCCCTTTCATCTGACAACACCCCAACTACTATTTCTTAGGAGGTAGATCCTAATGCGCCAACTGATACTTCTAAGTTTGTAGAAGCAGAGCTCAGGGCCAGGAAATTTTCCCTGGCCAAATTTAAAAAAATAATGGCGATTTATGATTGTTTGGAGAAGGATGACCTGGGTAATCAATCGTCTGAGATCCCATCTTCTCAACCACCCACCCCAGTGCATGCTCCAAGTAATTATATGCAAAAAATTTCTTCTAATACTGGTTCCTCTAATTCCAGTTCTTCGTGCAATAGTGAATTCTCTAACTTTGCATCTTCTGATAGCTTAACAAATAATGTTAATACAGAGTTTAATATGGTGGATCCTCTTATCTGGGATTCATATGATCATTTCCAATCCTTATGTGGGAATATTGGTATTTCTATTAGTTCAACAGCTGAGGCTACCAGGTTTTTCAACCAGGTCAGACAGGACCAAGATAGGATGTACATTAATTTAGATAATAGCAATAACCCTCTTAAAAAGAAAGGTTCTTCTTGTTCCCCTTCTAGTTCCTGATGATTATAGCTGCTTGGAATATAAGAGGCCTAGGATCACAAAATCAGAGAGTTGAAAGACTTTATTAAATCCAACAAATGTGATGTTAGTATCATAAGTGAAACTAAAAAGGAATCCTTTTCTCAAGGGACTCTAAGGTCACTAGGAGGAAGAAAGATTAACTCATGGTCACAACTTCCATCCATAGGTGCCTCAAGTGGTATTCTTATTGGTTGGGATGATAAAGCTCTAGAACAAATAAGTTGCTTATCAATAGCTAATTGTCTCTCTCTGAATTTCAAAAATTGTGAGGATGACTTTGATTAGTGGCTCATAGGAGTATATGGTACCTGTGTTCACAACTTGAAACCAATCTTTATTGATGAATTGTACTATCTCAGCACACTTGTCAATAACCATTGGGTTATAGGGGGTGATTTTAACGTAATTAGGTTCTCCCATGAACACTCCCTTAAGCATGGAATCACTGCCTACATGAAAAGATTTAATACTTTTATTGACTAAAATTCCTTGATTGATTTCTCTCCCAACAATTTCTCTTTCACATGGTCTAACTTTCATGCTCATCCAACATTAGTGAAACTGGACCGTTTCCTTATTTCCCCAGACTGGTCAGGGAAATTCCCTTATGCCTTTTGCTCTGGGAAAGCTAGAGTTGTCTCTGATCATATTCCGATTTTAGTTAATATTGTTCCTCCTGATTGGGTCCTCCCCCATTCGGATTCTATAAGTCCTGGTTTTTTATTGGTGGGTTTGAGCAATTAATTGTGGACTACTGGCAAAAATCTTTAGATTTTTACTCCCAATATTCTCTTATTGTTGCGTTCAGCTACAAGCTGAAGAATCTAAAGCTAATTATTAAGAATTGGGTTGGCCCAATCAAGAAAGAAAGAAGCAGAAGATTAAGATACATTGAATCCCAAATTCAACGAATAGATGAGCTAGCTGAAAATACTACTCTAAGTGATATGATATGGGAAGAGAAAAAGGCATTGAGATTAGAACATTTATCATTACTAAAGGAACTGGAATCCTATTGGAAACAGAAGTCCAGAATTCAATGGCTAAAAGAGAGGGATCTTAATACCTCCTTCTTTCACAATATGGTAAAATGTCATATAAGGGTTAACAACATATCCTATCTTTCCATTAATGATATGATGATTCAATTTCCAAAAGAAATATGTAGAGAGATAGAAAATCACTTTACTAGGCAATTTAAAAAAGGCAGAAGTTACAATGTCCACATTAACTGGGATAGTCTTATCCCAGTTAAGATTCCTCACCCTGATTTATTAGAGATCCCTTTTACTGAAAAGAAGATTAAAGAGAATGTCTTTAAATTACCTGGAGACAAATCTTCAGGCCCTGATGGCTTCCCACTGGTTTTCTTTCACCACTTCTGGGAACTTTTGAAGTCAGATATTCTTAATATCTTCCAGACCTTTCACTCTTCCAATGATCCATCATTTCTTACTACTATCAATCAAACATTCATTGCTTTAATTCCCAAAAAGCATGGTGCCCTTCTGATCAAAGACTTTAGACCAATCAGTCTAGTGAATAGCATGTATAAGATTATCACTAAGACCTTGACATCTAGACTATCCCCTGTGCTGAGCTTGGCTATTGATCAATCCCAAAGTGCTTTTCTAGCTGGGAGGTCAATTGGAGATTGCTTTCTTGTGGCACAAGAGACCTTGCACTACATGATATCTTCAAACACTCTTGACTATATCCTAAAGTTAGACTTTGAAAAGGCCTTCGACAATATTAATTGGGATTTCTTGCTGGATTCTCTTACTGGTTTGGGCTTTGGAGCTAAATGGATATTTTAGGTTCGAATGTGCATTAGTTCTGCTAAGTTTTCCATTCTAATTAATGGATCTCCTAAAGGTTATTTTGGGGCAACTAATGGATTAAAGCAGGGGGACCTTTTATCACCATTATTATTCATTGTAGCCACGCATGTACTCCATCGTATGCTACAACTGGCTATGAATAATAACTTAATATCTGGGATTAACTTTCCTTATAGGGGACCAACAATGGTCAATTTACAATATGCTGATGATACTCTGCTGTTCTTAACAGAAAGCACTGAAAATATGATCAATATTAAAAGAATCTTATGCTGTTTTCAGTCTTGTTCTGGATTGAAAATCAATTTCCATAAGTCTTCTCTTACTGGCATAGGAGTATCTCAGGCCTTTGTTGCCAATTCTTGTAATATTCTGGGATGTGGGACAGCTGACCTTTTTCTAATGTATCTTGGATTACCTTTACATTATAAGAGGGTAACTTATAAAATGTGGGCCCCTGTAGTGGAGAAGATTTCAAATAAATTGTCATTATGAAAGGCAAAACACTTATCTTTGGGTGGTAGGCTGACTCTGTTGAACTCTGTTTTGTCAGCCATTCCCACTTATTATATGTCTGTATTGCATTTGCCTATTAAAGTAGAGAAAGATATTGACAAACTTAGGACTAGATTTTTATGGAATTCCTTTTCTTCAAATAAAAAAGGATTACATTTAATTAAATGGGCAAACATATATAGATCGAAGCAACAGAATGGCTGGGAGATTATCAACTTAAGGAATTTTAATCTGGCTCTGAAGACTAAACTACTTTGGTAGTTACTATCTGACAATTACCACATGATATGGAAAGATCTTATTAAGGTCAGATACCTTAATAAGGTTTGGCCTAGCGCGTTATTAAATTCTTCGGTCAGAAATTACTCCCCCCTGTGGCTAAGCATCAAACAATGTTATGTTTTTCTCAACTGTTTTACTATCTTCCAAGTTCAGAATGGCAATAATACTATTTTTTGGGAGAATAAGTAGTGGAATGGGACCAATTTGAAATCTCTGATTCCTGGTTTGTTCTCTATAGCCAGATTCAAAAAGGCATCTGTCAAAACTACAGTTGCTCTTTTCAGGTCTGATTTTAACAAATTATTTGACCTGTCTAAGGTCCCCTCGAGTGACTTCATAATGCTACAATCTCATCTAGATCTATTTGCTAACCTTTTGCAACCTTTGGTTCTTGTATCTGGGGGTGATACATTGAATTGGTTGTCATCCAAAGACAATGCCTACTCTGTTAAATCTGGTTACAATATTTTAAATGATGGTGGTATTTGTTTTCCTTTATACTGTAGCATCTGGAAAAGTAGCATACCATTAAAAGTGAAATTGTTTTCTTGGCTAGCTCTAAAAAACAAAAATTTGACAAAAGATAACTTAGTCAAAAGAGGTTGGAGTGGTCCTGTGCTGTGTATTTTCTGTAATGCACATATTGAGCATAATACCCATCTATTTATAAATTGCTCATTCATCTGACATATTTGGAGATTTTTCTTAACTTCAGATTTGTATCCAGGTTATTTTTGTATTGCTGACTTATTCTATTCCATTCTCTCCCTTAAATTTAACTTTAATAAGCATGGTTGAGCTAATTTACTACAAGCCATTCTATGGTTGATTTGGAAGGAAACAAATAACAGAATTTTTCGTAATCTTCGTAAATCTCATTCTGTTATTATTTATGATATTATTTCATTAATGCATTATTGGATAGAAACTCTTGTAATAGGCTTCAAGAAAGAAGAACTTCTTCAATTCACCTCTTCCATGACTTCCGCTCAGATGGCGGAGCAAGTTCCTAGTCTCCCTTCTTCTTCTAGAGGTAATCTGGAGGTTGTTCAAGCAAATCCTGACATTAATAATTTAGGTACTACTGTAGACACCTCGATTTTGAGGTGACCCATTGATAAGGCTCCAGTTGTTGCTTTGGATGTGACTGATCCATGAACCAACCTCAAACCCGTAGCAAGCCTGCAGCCCAATTAGAAAAATAGACAAGTAAGGGAGAGCACCTAGCTAGCACACTTCCCTAGCACACCTACCTAGACAACCTAGCTAGCACACTTCCCTAGCACACCTACCTAGCACACCTAGCTAGTACACTTCCCTAGCACACCAAGCTAGCACAATTCCCTAGCACACATAGGTGGCGCACATAGTTGGCGCACATCCTTGGCGCACACCACTTCGCTGGCTGCAAGCTGCTGGCTTTCCACCTCCCATAGCTGTTACCTCCAGCAGCGAATATGCCATGAAATCTTCCAGGCTTTTCGTCTGTGAGGCTCTCCCCATTCCCATGAGTTACCCATGGGAAAATCCTATATAAGGACCCCCATAAGTAGCCATAGGGAGAGGTTAGAAATCCTGTGTTGAAGCTAGAAATTCAGAATTCTGCAATTCTGCTCTGAGCTAGCTGCTTGCACAAGTTATACCCTCTGTCCAGCAACACATATTCGTTTTCTGTAGCACTCCCTTGCATCCCTAAGCATCCTTGGTCCTTCCAAAGCAACAAAGATCTATTTATCTCTGAAATTTCGAGAGGGAACATCTTGAGAGGTAGGCCTTCCACCTCTTCTTCCTTTTTAGTTACATTTTCAGAAACATGATAAAGCATGCTTAAACAGGTACGTGTTGACTGTTTCATTCCATGTTCTATGAAGTTTTCATGATAAACATGCTTATTCTCTATGTAAAATAATCTCCATGCTAGTCTTTGCTTGTGTTTCTAGCATAAAGCTTGCATAAGTTGTCTTTTTTTTATCATTTCTTTGCACACAGTTTTGCCATGCATTTATGTATTCTCGCACATAGAAGCATGCTTATGATCATCATTTACATATGTTCTGATTGG
>JAMKQA010005400.1:0-12765 GCA_024699735.1 Posidonia australis
TGCAAACGAAAAGCCTCGAATATTCGTTGGCACATTCGTTTGCAAGAGTAACAGCCCGGAAGGTGGAAGGTCAGCAGTCAGAGCTGGGCGCCAGGTTGGTGCGCTAGTGATGTGCGCCACCTTGGTGCGCCAACTTGGTGCGCCAGATTAGTGCGCCAGCCCTGCTCACAAATGTCTGATTTGGGCTCTGGCTAATGGGTTTGGGGCTCGGTTTAAGGGCTGATCGCATCCAAAGCAACATAGGGACACTCATTCCTGGGTTACCTCATAATCGAGGTGTCTACACTAGGAATGCTGTAGCTTATGTAAGAGCTCCTGCTATGCCAACGAATGTGGTGAACCCACCAGTATGAAATCAGGTCATTGATTCACCTACAACTAGGGCTCCACGCACTTCACAGATCACAACCACCGATGAGCCGGTCTACCAGACAGCACCGGCAAGGCAAGGGCATTACCTAGGACCTAGGCGGTCACCACGACCTGAGAGAGACTTTACTCCTCTGGTCTAGCCGCTGAGCGTTATATTTCCCAAGGTAGCGTTGCTACTGAAGCTTCCGGAAATCTGTCCACCGCCAAACCCGATTCCACAATGGTTTAAGGCGGATTTATTCTACTGTTACCATAGAGTCGTCGGGTACTCTACGGATAATTGCTACACACTCCGCAATGCTATTCAGAATTTGATTGACCGCAAGGCAATCATCATTAAAGCTCAGGAGGCAGAGCCTAGGCCCGCTGCACCGGCACCACACACTACCGCATCCACATCAGGCAATATAGTCAGCCAACCTCTGCTTGAGCATGCACCAGGAACTTCGGGGGTGCATTCCCTTTCTTCGGATGAGGTCGAACCTTTTGATCCTTCTCACCTCATCCATGATGTTTCCGAAGCCCATTCTTATCAGTTGAGTCAGTCTTTCCTTGATACTGTCAATTCTGCTGTTAACGTGATTCAGTTGACTGCTCGACCGAGGCACGCGACTGCCCAACCCACCATGCAATCCGCCCCACCAGCAATCAGCTTGTTAGCCAGACCGAGGCATAACCCGGCCCACCAAGTACCGGAGCCCACTCTGCCAGCATCAACCCCCATAGAGTTAAGAGCCCGTGCTCCTGTGGTCATCAACCTAACACAGGACACCCACCGCATGCCCTACAGTTACACCGCCGAAATGTGCGCAGAGGTAACGCGGTCAGGAAGGGTGTACAAGGCCCCAGCCCTAGCAAACAAGACTAGCCAGCCTGTGGTCCCATCTACCCAAACTAGGACCCCCACTCTTGGTCCAATCCCTGAGGAGACTACCACCAGAGCTAACCCTACCACTAGAACTGATCCACTAGTAGCCGACATTACAACCCCGTTAAAGAAAATTAAGGCAGATATTTCCATCTGGGACCTTATCCACACCTCAGCTGAACATAGAGAAGCGTTTCTTCGCGTCTTCCAGGCCGCCCATGTTTCCTCAACCATACAACCCTCAGCCTTGGAAAACATGGTGGGAATGATAGTTGCGCCTGAGGTCATTTCCTTCTTTAGTTCTGAGCTTCCTCCGGCAGGGACAAATCACAATCAGCCCCTTTTCATTACGGTGCAATACCAAAATTTCTGCATTCCTCTTACTCTGGTCGATAATGGTGCCGGTTTGAACGTCTGCCCCTTGCGGACTGTAAGTTAGGTGGGCTTCAAATCGGAGGACATTACTCCGACGGTGAAGGGATGATGGCCTTCGATAACACGCACCATGATGCATTAGGGATTCTGACCATTCCCTTAATCATTGGCCTTGCCCGTTTCGAGGTTGAGTTTTATGTTGTTGACCTCGAACCATCCTTCAATCTTCTGCTTGGGCGCCCTTGGCTCCACAAGCATCAGGTCATCCCCTCAACCCTCCATCGCATAATTAAATTCCATTGGAACAATGACATCGTCGTTGTAATGGCGTAAAACCTCGAAAAGGAGAAGGTTGAGGCGATCTCTTCGGTCTCACCCCTTACTGTCCGCTTTGACTCCAGACCCTCTGATGTACTTTACCGTGTCGACCGTTTTGAACCGGTCAATTTTATTTTGATTCTCGAGAGTGCCAGTCATTTGGCTGCTTTTGGCAACCCCTTTTCGATGGTCGAGAATCTGTGTCAGGGATGGGGGTACAAGAAAGGAGCACCACTCGGGCTGAATTATTTTGATATACCGAATCAATAATCGTTTGAAGAAAAATTACAGACATTAGACACTAGCTCCACTCAATATCTTTCTATAAATACGACCCCTCTTAACAAAGAAAAGAGACATGAGCTATTGCCCTCAACTCTCATATTGTTTACAAGCTATTCCAAGTTTTTTTTTCCCAACCTTTTGCCATAACAAAAAGCAAGTGAGCCTTACTTTCTAAATTTTATCTTGCTCAACCTAATTGGGAGATCAAAGCTAGCCTAGAGTTGTAAAGAAAAGTATTTCATTATAAAGCATCAAGGGTCTATCGTTCTCAGGTTGTGAGGAGCACCATCGTTGGTTTGTGTGTGGTCTGGAGAAGAGTTCGTTAAGACAAGTAAGTTATAGAATTAAGGAAACTCTCGAAGGGTTCTCGAGAAGTGGACTAGATCAAGATTTCGTTGAGCAACTATAAATCTATTGTTGCAATTTCATTTACTCTCTACCTCTTCTATGCATGTTATAGTTAGAAATTAAATTCTCAAATTAGTTCATTTTTATAAATATTGCTTGTGCTTGTAATAAAGGAAATTTAAATGTATAACTTACCTCTAATTCATTATTCACCCTCCTTTAGTGAAGCTTTAAATCCTAACAATCCCCATCTTATCTTGTGCTATTGATTTTGTCCTTAGGTACTTTGAAATATGCAATAAACAATTATGCTCAGATAAGTTATTCTTCCGACTAACTCTATGCTATAAATTACTAGAAATCAAGTAGAAAAACACGTACCATTTCCTTCAATAATCTCCAAAAAAAACAAAAATAAAGGCCTTACTTTAATTGGAAGCTTAGATAATGAATGTCCTAAAAAGTAGGTTTCTATATTGTTATAAAATCTTTTATTTGGTTCAAGTTTAGGGTTGATTTTAAATTAGTAATCGAGAAAAAAAAAATCAAAAATAGTAGCAAGATATAAACCTTAGAACAAGATTCTAGAAAAATCAAAAAATTCACTAGTTTTTTTTGTTTCTGACCCATAAGGACACCTAAGAGGCACCGAAACGTCAATTGGGCACCAAGAGGTATTCTTATTTCTTGGAAAATGACAATCTTTGCTCTGCCTTGCTTTTAGATCTCCAATTGTGATTCCTGAAAAAAACAAAATGTAGTAAATGTTCTTATTTATTTATTATTTTTAAAAATAAAAATACAAATAATCAACGATTGTTTGAAAACTCTAGTCTCCGACAACAACACAAAAAATTTGATGCATATGTTTAAATTAACCATAAATGCACAACGTACAAGGTAGCACGTCAACAAGTATGGGACAATCTCATAGAGAAAAAGGTTTTTAATAAAAAAGATTAATTATGAATTATTCAAGGAATAAGAGAAGGATTTGATGCTATCAAAAGAAATGAATAAATAGTTACTCAAGCTTCAGAGAGAAATCAAATTAATTAAAATCTAGGGTATTGAATCTATTCACACGAAGTTGAGAATGCATGATCATATTTTGTCGTTCTCTCTATTGATCTAAATAATATGATCCAATGATTTTTATTCTAACAAGCATAAATCATATGTAATACACTATAAAATACCAAGTCAAGGAATAAAACATACAAATCAAATTAAATCAAATGATATATGATAGAACCGCAATTATATACATAACCCTCAAAAAATCTTCCCTAAACATAAACTAAAAGGATAAATTCAATATTAATTTATCAAAATTTATCGATTTTATGATTAATTCATGTAATATACATCTAACCCACATAATCATTGCATCAAATATAAAGAAAAAAAAGACATGATCGCACATCTCAATTCACATGAACTTTATCTTTATCATAGAACTGATGACTTAGTCATGCATGATAAAGACAAACATCAAAATAAAAAATAAAGAAAGAGAAGTGCAAGACATAATTGAGAGGAAAAATGAACTTGTATTAACAAAAACTAAGATTACATTAGAGGAACTTGAAGATCTCCTAAAATACAAGAGAAGAAATATCTTAGCCTAAAGGGTAGAAGATGATCTCATAGATCTACTTAAGGAATCATTTTATAGACTTACAAAGACTTGTTTACGTCAGAGACAAATTTAAGTACAAAATTTTAATTTTAATTTTAAATACAAGATATTTACAATTGAGAATCATAACCACCAAAGGCTAAGTCAAAATTATCTTGTTCTGATGCCTAAGAGTGCATCTGGGCGCATGAGAGCCGTCCACATCAGCTGAGATGAGTTCTAACTTGGTCAATTCGTTAGCTGATATTATTTTCAGTGTTAACACACATGGAAAATGTGCATTTAACTCATTAATGTAGCTCTAGATTTTTTTTTTCAAATTTCTTTTCTTTTCTTTTCTGCTTCAAAATATATTTAACTGAATTTGAATTTATTTTTAGCTTTTATTCTTTTCTCTTCCTTTTTTTTCTAATTCTTTTCAAGTCCTCAAGTTTCTATAAAATTTACACAAAACACTTCGAGTAGCATTATTTATATACAAAATAGATAAATATAGGACATAAAATTAGTAACAATAATATACTCATCACTTATTCTTTTTCTTCATCTTTCTTCAGTCCCCTTGCTTCTTCATCCTCCTTCACTTTGCCTCCTTTCTTCTTCCTCAACGTCTACCTCTCTTGTAGCAATTGAAAGTAGCATGATAGAGATTGGACGGGATGAGGTCGTTGGGGGTAGGAAGGAGGGGAACTTTGTTCACAACAATCGACGAGGGCGGGGAGGAGGTGGAATCGCCAAAGTTGTTGACGAGGATCCTCTTCTCGAACTTGGGACCATCCTTGGTAATGAAATTGGTGGTCTTCTCGAAATTGAAGGTGGAGACACAATGTTGGTCGTAGGCATGGTAGGGGTCGAATGGGATGTGGAAGCTGAACTTGGAATTGCTAGAATTGTTGGCAAGGATCCTTTCTCGAACTGAGGATCATTCTTTGTGAAGAAATTGGAGGTCTTCTCGATGATGGTCTATATGTCAAGAGGGGGTGGGTGACTCTGATGGTCCTCGTGTGTGTTGCTACAATAGCAAGAGGAGCTGTTGCTATTTGTTGCTCATTGTTCTTCTCTTCATCATTGTTAACAGGGACCTGCATTGTGGGGATTGGATTGACATTGCCATCGACAGGCGATGCTAGAAGGGGAAGGATCTGTGGCAACGTTCCTGTAAATACCCCGTTTTGGCACTTCTTTATTTTTATTAAGTCCCATTGCACCATAGCATGCTACATTAATCTTTAAAAGCCTTTTGCTCAACCCAAATACTCTCCAAAAGTCCATGTACCAAGTCAAGTCGTTGAGCGCTAATATATGTCGTGTACAACGTTATATGCCTAAATTCTAGCGTTTAACGTTATACGCTAGATGTTGAGCATTCAACGTTATACGTCGACTCCCAAGCGTCTAATGTCTCAAGCTTGTTTCTTTCCATTTCAATCAAGTTTCCTTTTTTGGATCCAAAATAAGTATCTAATATTTTTAAACGAGTCTTCTTTCTATGGTTAGGGGTCTTTATTGCTTCATTAAATCACTTATTTGACCACATTTGAATTGGCAACCAAATTTGACAAGTTTCTAAGCTGATTTCGGGCATTCAACATAGAACACCCAGTTCTGGGCATTTTACACTTGATAACTCAGCAACATCGCATCAGTCACTTTCCTCCTTTCGAAAATTTTGAATTCAAAAAGTTTCCTTTTTTAGAATATTCCTCTAAACATGCGTAACATCAATTAACCCATTAATTAATGGAATATTCCGTAATTAGATAGTTGTGGTTCTTAGGTGATGAACTCCTCATTTTGAGCGTTTAACATTGGATATTTGGATTTAGGCATTCAAAACTTCTAAAACGGAAACTTTTGATTGTAGCTGTATAATCTTGTCAATTTTGGATTTATTTATTTTTTGCCTTTTCTGATCTTCCTGTGCCTTTATAAATAGAGGAGCATCCCTAGCCTTTGGGAACAGGAGACACACATTCAAAAGAGGGGGAAATTATTCGAGAAAGAGAGTAAAGAGATTTTAAGCATATGTCTTCTGTTAGGTCTAGTCACGCCACGTTGGCATCTTAGATCTTGCATACGCGTCATAAACAAAAGAGGATTTTTCATTTTGCATGTTTTATTTTTACGTATACTTTGCATGTTGTAGCTAGGCATTAACATTAGTTGCAATCGAGGGGATAAAATCCCTCGAGTAAGTATTCTCTTTTTATTTCATACCTATGATTTATTATTCTGTTGAATTGCTTACTACATTATATTAATTCGCATTTTTTTTATATTGTTTTGCAAAGAAAAGAAGAAGAAGAAGAAGAAGAAGCTCACCAGTACGGGAACCCTTAGGTAATGTTGGCACAATCCTAAAGTAGTTGAACCCACAATATCTACATCTCCCTAGACGTCTCAAGGGCCAATGAAAGCTAACCGAGAGTGGCGATCACACCAACTTCAACATCCGTAGAGTGGAGGAGTGGGATACAACAAAAGGGACAAAAGTGAGGTAGCGTAAGGCTATGAAATGCGTATGCATAGAGATGCTTCCCCAAAATCCCGTATCCACAGGCCCTAACATCACTACAGTCTTCTCCTCCTCCTCCTCCTCCTCCTCCTCCTCCTCCTCCTTTTTCTTCTTTGGTTTGCAATTCTTGTATATTGCTCCTTGTATCTTTTAAATATTTCTTATATTATTTCTGTTATGTGCTATCCATGATTATCAATTGTCTATATGGTTCGGTCTGATTTGATTTGATATGTAATTATGTGTATTGTATTGACAATGTATGATAGATATGGCACAAATATACAATTTTTGTTTTTTGTTTGTGTAGACACCCCGATTTTGAGGTAGCTCATAGATAAACTTTCCAGATGTTGCTTTGGATATGCCAAACCCAATCCTATCAGCTAAACCAACCACAAACCTATAGCAGGCCCGCAACCCAATTAGAAATTCAGACAGGTAGAGGAGAGCACCAAGTTAGAGCACCAATGTGGAGCACCTGATAGGAGCACTGAGCAGGAGAACTATAGTGGCACACCTAGCTGGAGCACCAGTCTGGCGCACCTATCTGGCGCACCCTCCTGGCACACCAAGCTGGCGCACAGCCACTTCTCTGGCTGCTGGCTTTCCACCTCCCATGTCTGTAACCTTCACCAACGAATATGCCATGGAATCTGCACCAGGATCTTCGTTTACGAGGCTGCCTGCATTCCATGGGAGTTATCTTTGTAAAATCTTATATAAGGACCCCCATGAGCAGCGATTTGAAGAGCTTAAGCAAGCCATCTACTGATTCCAACAACCTATTCTCGTGTTCTTGAATACTCCCTTGCATTCTAAAGCACCTCCAGCCTTTCCAAAGCAATAATGATCATATTATCTTGTGTTTTCTAAGAAGAAACACCTTGGACAAGGTAAGCCCTACTCCTTTCTTTACCTTTAATCTTAGTTCATGCATCGAATATAACATGCCTTGAACTTCACATATAATTTGATTTGTTGCTGTTTACATGAGAGTTTTATGATAAGATGCTCGTTTCATATACAAAATACTCTACATGTAAAATCTATATAAAAAAATCTACATCATGTAATTCCTATGATTTGTCTTTCTTCTCTGTTTCTTTACACAAGGAACCATGATTCATGAACATGCATGCTACGAAATAAGCATCAAATATAATCTCTGTATATTTATCATTTGCTTATGGCTGTTAGGTTCATCCATTCATTTCCTATCTTTTAGAATCTTATGCAAGTATTTCAGCCCATGATTTGCATGATTTGGAACCAAATAATAAAAGATTTCCATTTGTTTGTATCTTACCATGTTTTCTGTATTAATCACCTGCATACCTGATCTGATTAAAGAAAATCATTGATCTCTGAAATCTAGACCAGATTCTGAATAAGACTGCAGTCTGATTCAGGTTTTTTGGGGAGCACCAACCTGGCGCACCAGAGTGGCGCACCTTACCAGAGCACCACTCTAGCGCACCACTCTGGTGCACCAGACTGATCAGAGAGCAAATCACCATGTTTACATCTCAAGCTGCATGGTTTCTCGGATGATTTTGACTCTGATTTTCCAGGTGTGGATTCTCTGATGTTATATGTCTTTGCATGCATGTTTTCAGCTTAAGATGATACTGTTTTAAGACTTTTTTACACTTTGCATGCTCAGCCCATGGCTAAAATCTGGTAGGCTAATTGTCCCATACTCCTATATGGAGATTCCTATGCATCAGCCCATGATCCATGTAGCATGGTTGAATCTTGTTGCTTTTATTTAGCATGAAAAGGGTGTGATCTTGTGTGAGGGTTGCAGCCCTTGAGCACAAGATCCATGTTATCTTTTCATGTTTGGATTTTCCTAGATGTTTAAATTGCATTTCTTGAGTTTACATGGACTTTGCATTGCACAACATTCTGGAATGCATTATATTACATGACATTGCACTGCATGGATTTCTGGTGTTTTCCTCGGCACATCTTTCTGGCCCCACTAGAGCACCTAGGTGGCGCACCAGACTGGAGCACCAGTCTGGCGCACCAAACGAGCACATCAGCCTGTTTTTTCAGTAGAACATAGCAGCTTTTCGCATGATTTTTAACATATTTTCCCGTTTTGATTTGCTTCTGGTTTTCTCTGGTTTTCTTTCTTTGATATAACAGGAAGACCCAATTATGTTTTAGCCCATTTCATGCATAGTAGATCATATTTCGCATATAGTAAAGCAAGGATGAAAATCGCTCGATGTTGTTAGATCTTTTGATCATATCCGTGCAATATCCTTACACCGGGGCTTGTTCCATTACACGGGTGACATTTCTGAGCATTAGGACACACCCTACAACCCATGCACTCCTATTTAGCATAAGACACCACTCACTTAGCATGGCATTGCATATCGCCCTCGGGCATACAGTAAAGGCTGAAAAGCCGACATTTCATATAAGTAAACGAGAAACCCATAGAAAGACTGATTTTCGGGTGCACAAGGGTGTCTAATACCTTCCTCGTGCGTAACAGGGATCCTTGCTTATTTCTAGCTTGAGACCTTCTTTTCCATTGGCTTTATTGCATGATTTGAATGTTTTAAGCGGTTTTCCTCATCTTCCGTTTTTAAATAGACTAGGTGGTGACTCCTGCACTTTATTTTTATTTCTGCCATGACTTTGCCGATCCTCACGCATTTAGCCTTTCGCGCCAAGCCCGAGGTTGTCGCCAGCATGGTTACAGTTTGTTTCCAATGACAAACATAAATATTAGAAAATTGGTTAAACAAAAAATACATTTTGTTAGTTTTTGTTTTCTTTGGTTTCCCTTTGGCTGACATTTCTCAAAAAATACATATATATTCGTTTCTTAGGCACAAACAGGATCAAATGAGTCCAATGTCGCTTTTAAGTACTACAACCTATATTTTTAAGTTAATTACTTGACGATACTTTGTATTATCATTGATTTTCATTTTAGTATTCTGTCCTTCAAAACACATCACTTTGTTTCCTTGAACTTTTATTATTCACTTTAGTACTTCTACTAGTAGGAGTGTGTTTTATAATAATTTTTGAACGAAAATACCCTTAATGTTATATCCTTTATTCTTATTCATTTCTTTCTCCTTTCTTCTCCATTTCTTGACTTTGATATCCTGAACTTCTATAATTAATCATTTTGATACTTCTGTGAAAGAGAGTAGGTTTTACAATAATTCTTAAACAAAAATATCCTTGATGTTATATGTAACGATCTTGGTCATCACTCACCTAATAATTCAAGTAATCTTTTTCTTATCATATTACAACTAAATCCAATTTCAAATACCATAACATTAAAGCAGAGCAATTACCTAAGACTCTTGATGTGTGGGTGAGTGGCTCTTCTAGATGCACTAACAAGCAATTCAACTTCTAATTTATACTTGCAAAATATAAATCAAATACAGGTGAATAACTACTAAAAAGTTCATCCAGCAAATATCTATTAAAAACACAAAATATAAAATTGTTCAAGGTAGAACTCATCTATGCAAAACAACTAGAAATTGCACAAAAATATGCTAGTGGAACGCAAAGGCAAGACGCACCACCTAAACGCACGATACCCATAAAATAACCCATACAGAAATCTGACTCTAAATCCACAACTCTAAACAACACTGACATCTCAATATTAATGCCCCAACAATCTATTGGAAAACCACAACTCTACACACAACCTGCATCTCAATAGTGATGCTAAGAAATTCGTAGAAAAACTTGATGCACCTCCTCACATGAGTGTGCATCCCAGATAACAATATAAAACCATGTGGTATCTAAAACTCAAACCTCTTAAATCCATAACTCCAAAAAAACATCATTAAAAAACAACTGAAATCAAAACTCAATCACAAGACACAACAAAACTTGTCAAAATGCACACACTGAACATGCATGTCAAACACGTAAGTCCATCGTGCCAAACCATCTATAGATCCAGTCTATGGTCCGCCAACACATAGAAAATAACACCAAAATCGGGTACCCTGTGCATCTCAAATATCGAAGTCACAATAACCTAATCACAAAAAACTTAATGCATCTTATCATAAAAGCATGCATTTAAAAAATCTATAATAAATCTATTAAAATCATGACACAGCACAAAGTACTCAATTTTCTTTGAGCAACTTAAAAAAACACAAGATCTGAATCCACATACTCAATATAGGATTTAGGCAGCCAACAGTTCTTAAATGCTTTATTGCACACAAAACACCCCAACCACCACACACACCTGTTGTGTCACTAAGGCCTAAGTGACCGACATTGGCCACAACTAGCCATCGAAGACACTGTAATGTCACGGATGAATCACCCTACAAAGAAGCCCACCCCTCCTAGGTCTCTCCTCTCAAAAGAACCATCATCACTGTTTACTCTAGGACGTCACTAGGTGTGAAGCACATGTGTATCACACATTGGCCAAACATGTAGATGGTCGGATGGGGGCTCCGGCGAGGTGGATCAAACCAGGAAACCAGGTATGTGATTCTACTTCTTTCTTCTGTCCTTCCCAATGAGATTTCCTGTCCTTTTATAGTGGAGCCACAACATCTCCACCTCCCTCCGCCCCCTAGGAACGACTCCTTGATTTACGCCGTCCATTAACTCCGGCGAATCAATGTTATTAAACCAAGGAGGAAACGGTTGACCGTTTCCTCCTTTGACCACATTGACTGTAACGGTGGTCTTCATGACCACCAGTCAACATCTCCCACTTGGTTATGAAGACCACGCACCAATTCGATGCAAAGAGATGTTAATCTTCCACTTCCACTATTCGTGAAGTGTATAAATTCAATTTCCGCTCTCACTGTTCATGAGAACGTTAGTCAATTCCACTTCCACTATTCGTGAAGTGTATAATTTCAAATTTTCCACTCCCACTATTCATGAGAATGTTCTTCATTTCCATAATCTATGGAAATATTCCCTAATCCCATTAAGTTCACAAACTTAATGAATTTTTCTACTGTAATTCCCTTTGTCATAGGATCAGCAATCATATCTGATGTGGGTATATAACTCAATTTTATTTCCCCACTCTTCACAATATTACGAATATAATGATAATGTATATTAATATGTTGTCCTCTTGTTGTATTTGCACCACTATGTACCAGACTTATTGCCGCTTAGTTATCACAATACATTTCTATTGGATCATTTATCAAGTTAAGATTTAAATCATTTATAAATCTCCTGATCCAAATAGCGTGTGATGCAGCTGCACTATAGGCCACATATTCAGCTTCCTGTGTGTATTTCGCTACACATCCTTGCTTTTTACTTCCTCAAGATACAGCTGCACTTCCAAAGATGAATACATGTCTCGAAGTAGACTTTCCATCATCTTTGTCACCACCCAGATCAGCATCTGTATAACCAAGCAATTCAAGCTCATCCGCTTGATAAGTCAACTTATGATGCAGAGTTCCTTTTACATATTTCATTATCCTTTTTATAGCTTCCCAATGTTTTGTTCTGGGATTACTTTGATATCTGCTGACAACACTTACAACATATGCCAAGACTGGTCGTGTACACAACATAGCGTACATTAAACATCCAACCACTTGGGCATAAGGTGCTCTTAAAAGTTCTTTCCCCTTACCAGGACATTGGTCCTTACTTAATCTTTTCCCAAAAACATATGGTGTAGGGGCTAAGGAGTAATTTTCCATTCCAAACCTTTTCAGCACTGTACGTAGGTATCTTTCCTGATTTATACTCAGTATTCCAGATCCTTGATCTCTAAGAATCTGTATTCCAAGAACATAAGATGCTTCTCCCATGTCCTTCATCTGAAATCTTTTGCTAAGTTCTTCTTTTGTGTTGTTCAACATGTCAATATCATTTCCAGTAAGTAAAATATCATCCACATATAAGGATAATATAATAAACTTACTCTCACTTTTCCTGACATATACACAATAGTCTAATCTATTTGAAACAAATCCCATTTCGACAATTACATCATGAAATTTATGATACCATTGTCTAGAAGCT
>JAMKQA010005402.1:0-13699 GCA_024699735.1 Posidonia australis
TGTTTTGATTTGACAAACCAGATATATATATATATATATATATACAGATATATATATATATATATATTGAAGAAATAAATATAATGATATAAATGGTAAGGATAACCATTAGAATGATTGTAGGGTTTGCCTAAAATGAATTATCAAGAGATCATCTAGGATATGGGTAGAGTAAAAGATAATATGATTTAAAATAATAGACTTTTCCCCTAGATGGTTTAGACTAGACTTTAGGGATCATGATATCATCCCTAGGTCTAGAGCTTCTGTGGTTTTGTATGTGGTGCACTGAATGGAGTATTCAGTGGCACTGTTTCGGGTGTTTGAGCCAATCTGACTATACTACTGAGGGACACAAGCCAGTAGGTGTCTTACACTTAGGCACTAGAGCATAGAGTTCTGGTTGTGATTGTCCTATTGTTGGAGTTTTTCTTGGGTTGTGGTCATAGGTTAAGCGTAGTGCTCGTGAACCCAAATACTCCAAAGGTGTTTTTGCCTGAGCCTGACAAGGGAGCTGTCAAGGCTGTATTTTGTTTGTGGTTTCTCAGCCTTTGGTTTTCATGCCGTTGCTGGACACAGTGTTTCTTGAGATTTAAAAGATATTTAATGGTTTTCCAAAAAGAGAGTTTTAGAAAGAGGAAAGCACAGATTTGAAAATAGTTTGAAAAGAGTTTTTCGATATTTTCTTATTGCGTTGGGGAGCAACAAACTATAGGCGAGCATTCGTCGAGTCCTAGAGGTATAACACTCCTTGACTGTCATTTGTGGGGCCGAGGTTGAGGTCTGCGAGTTGAGGTGTTTTGTGGCACGACGGGGAGGTATGTCACTCCTGCTATCGCCGTGAGCACTAAAGCTCAGGTGTTGTCGGGTATCGAGGTATGAGACTCCCTCCTGAGCACCGTATGGAGGACGTTGTGAGGAGGCATACCCTATGTTGGTTAGAGTGGGTGAGATGCATGCCCCAATGTTGGTAGTGTCCTAAGTGACAGGACTGCCTTCTCATGAGGGGTTGGCTTTATGAGGGTTCTCTAGGTAGGAGAATCACGAGACAGTGATTGCTCCTACACAAGGTAGCTTCACCATTGGTCACGCTTTAGTGGACTGCTTGTGACCAATATTGTCTGCTTGACATAGGGCAATTCAGCACATTGTTTGTGCTTGTGGTTTGTGTAGATTCCTAATTCAGGAAATCAGGCTCTTGGCCTAGAGGAGGCCGTGGTTTGGCGCCTATTGAGGCGTAATGCTTTGGGAGCAGTGACTCTGTAGTTTTGCTCTAGAGTGGGCCATGGTTGGGGAGCAGAAGCTCCATGACTTTTGTGTTGTGTTGGTCCAGAGGGGACCGTGTTGCGTAGAGGAGACTCTCCCTGTTTGTTCAGGTGCTTGTTATGGGTGTCTTAGATGCTATAGAGGGTATTCAGACACTATTGGCAATCTAGTCCACCAAAGAGTGCGTGGGACCAGGTTGTGTGCTTTGTATAGTTTTGGGATTTATTTGGCAATAGTGGCCAACTTGGGAGTGCATAGAAATGTTTTAAAAAAGTGCATCTATATGATTTTGAAAGGAAAAGAAAAAGAATGGTTTTGTGATTTTGTAGCCTACCAACAGATGGTAGACTCCTGGTTTGGTGTTACAGCATCCAGGAGGAATGCTAGTACTTGTGTGTTGGGCGTTAGTAGATTGCCTTTGGTTTGGCGACATCTAGGTGGGATGCCTATGTTTGGTTACCTTCAACATAGATTGTCGAGTTGCTAGGTGAGGTGCATGCTAGATGACCATTGAGTGGTCATTCACATGTGCCTTATTTTTGTGTGTTTTGGCTGGTGCAAGGATGGTAGTGGCTGGTTGCTAGTGAATATAGAAGGAGTCACACTACCACACATCAGGAATCTAGGTGAGTGTTTAGTTCGGTTTATTTCTGTTGTTTAGTGGATTTATTTTACTATTGAGAGTACTTAACCTTAGCTGCATTGTTAGTATAATTGTTAGTTAATAATAAAGATAAAAAATAATTAAATGGAAATTTATAGCTAAGTTTAGTGGTAGCGACTTAGTGGTCGTTATAGGAAGACTCCTCTCCTCCTCTTCCACATCTTCCTAGAGAAAATTGAGGGAGTTTCTGGGTGCCCTAAGAGAGAGAGAAGAGAGAAAAAGGGGTGAGGATGAAGGGAGAGATGGGTGCAAGATGGGTTCCTTGGTTGGTGAGGAGGCTGTGGTGTTCGTAGCTGAAATTCGACGACCTCCGACCATCCCAGATGTCGAGCGTGGCCTAAGGAAAAAGCTCTAGATCGTGGGGAAGCACCTCGGAGGAGTTGGGTCCTCAAAAAAGGTACACACCCTTTTTGGTGATCCATGCATGCTTCAAAGGATGTATTTTTTATGGTATTTAAGCTTTGGAATGTTGGTGTGCATGTTTTCTTGCTTGACATGTGGTCTGATCGGGTTTAGCATGCCTAAACTGGGGGTTTCAGTTGGGTTTCTTACTATATGGCATTGGATGCGAGTTCAAGGGCATTCAACATAGACCATGGCCCTAGAAGTGTCTTATAATCCTACTTCAGTAACCAAAGCATTGCCTTCTAGTTGGAGTTGACCTTGGTTTAGGAATGATATGTGATGCATGTAGCAGCTAATTTGAACATTTTAGCTTGGTTATTGGCCTCCTGGATTCATTGGAATAGAGGCATGCTAGGATTAATGGCTTTATTGCGACATGAGAAGTCAAGGTATTAAATGTTGGGATTCCAGCATTTAACGTTGAACACTGAAGATAGGGCGTCCAACACTCCTGGCTGTCATACATGCTTAATTAAGTAAAGTATTTGATTAAATAGAGAATACTAGTTAATAGAAAACATGGTTAATGATGATGATTAGTCAGATAATAATCCTTTAATAAAATAGTTAGATATTGGAATAGATTTAGGATGATTTAATGTAGGATTCTAGACCAGGGTTGTTGAATGCAGGTTTCCCTATGTTCAATGTTGAATGCATATTGTCCAGCATTCAACACCTAGAAACGGATTTGGTGGCTTTTTCTGATAAATAATGCACATAATGACATAGAAATGTTAAGGTGATAACTAACACAAAATCTTGTTTTTGATAAAAATAAAGATATAATTTTAAACCTAATGTCTTCAACCATTTTAGGATTTTCTAGAATTTATTTATATTCATGAAGATTCATATGATATGTTATATTTTTAAGTGCCAGGAAAATGATAGAAATACTAATTATTATAGGAAAAAACGTGAGCATATTCATAAAAGTCCTATATATCATATTAGAGCTCGGGACGACAAATTATCTTAAAAGAGAATGCCAAGATATCTATTGCCTATGTTTATGGCATCAAGTATCTCATTGCCTCTTTGAGTGGCGATGAGATCTATCGCCACTCACAAAGGCAACACACTGGTCTTTTTCATTTTATTCCCTATCTTTTATATTAATCCACAAAGATTTGTTAAAAACCTGGAAAACTTTAGAACTTCCATGAAAACATAAAAACATTTTCTTTAAGATCAAAATACTCAAATCTACCACCAATTTGAATATAGAAGAAGCGTTAGCTCTGTCACAGCTAACGATCTCATAACAAAACATTTAAGGGGCTCAAACTTGCAACCAGTTTGAGTGTATTAGCTCTGCCACAGCTAACACCTTTGAAACAAGTAAAATCAAAAATGTTTTTAAAGAAATCATGAAAAGTCTGAAAAATATGTTATAGACCCTTAACCATGTGATCTAGGGTGCGTCAAGGATTCCTATCTTAGATGAACTTTGGGAAATGTGAAAATGGGATATCTACATGCATGTGGTTTCAAAAGAGGTTTTCAAATGATTTGGTGAAAAATGTGAAATGCTTTAGAATAATAGTTTCCAAATAATTTGGGATGGAGACGCCAAGACTTGTGGTTTTCGTGTAGATTCTCAGTGTTTGCATGATTTCCGACAATGCTTTGATAATGCTTTTCGAAATGGTTTTCTAAAGAGTTTTGAAAAAGAAATGCATCATTTGCAAAAATTTTGGTAAATGATTTCCAATGTTTTTGTTCATGGTGAGATCAAGAGGCCAAGGTAAGTGTTCGTTAGATCTTGGAGATATGATACTCCTTGATTGTCGTTCACAAGGTCAAAGGTCCATGGGTCGAGGTGACTAACTGGACTTCGAGGTATGACACTCCGCTTGCTCTGCGTACCAAGACCAATGGTACTGACTGTACGTAGTGGTATCATGGCAGCAAACCTAGGGGATATGAGACCTCTGCATAGCTGGACATGATATCCTAGCTAATACAGGCATCGAGACTGGTACAAACCATGTAGCTGACAGACCATACTGACAAGAGGTAGTAAGACCTCTGAGTGGTCAGGGACGCATCCAAGGTTGTGGTTTCCGAGTTACTATAATAGTGGTACGAAAGGGCCCTGGGGTGAAAGAGACCTGGGCATTCCCTTAATACTAATGCTGGTTAGGTCTAGGGTAAGAGGACTCAGGTTCTCAGGCATCAAGGGGCATCGTGAGGACACACCTTGTGTGTGTGCTATATGTGATATAGCAAGGCTTGTGAGCTAGGGCGGTTGGACTCCTACAAGAGGTGGTTCACTACAATAGCGTAGTTGAAAGGGAGTAGGAGTCTTCGTAGCTACTTGTGGCCAGTGTCGGTTGCTAGGCGTCAGGCAGCTTGACACAATGTTGAGGGTCCTACCGTGAAGGTAAGGACACTAGGGTAGGTAAACAGCGGTTGTCCACGGCAATGTAGTGGGTTTGGGTTCTTGTCTCCTACGACTGCTTGTGGCCACTACATGTTGTTTTGTCGCGCCATGAGTGGTGTTGTGGTTTACTTGAGATACAAATTTGTGTTGTTTTCTTAAATATGAGAGTTTGGGGCAATGGCTCCATGTTTGATAAAGTTTCTTGTGGTTTTAGAGCTAAGGCTCTGTGTTGACTTTTGTGTGTTGTTGTTGTGACATTTTGGATACTAGTGAGAGTATTCAGACGTCGTTGGTTACCTGATCTGTACAGAGAGTGTGTGGGGTCAGGTTGTGTGCATAAAGGTTTTGAAAAGCATGCATATGATTTTGGAAAGAAAGAAAACAAAATGGTTTTTAAGTGACATGTTTTAAAGGAGTTTGTTACTTGCTGGGCAATAGCAAATGACCAATAGTAATGCGGTGGCATCCAGGAGAGATGCCAGAGTTGTGTTGTGTGTTTAATTGGGGTGTGTGCTAGGTGACCTTTCAGTGATCACTCATGTGTGTTTTGTTTTTTGTTTTCTCATGTGCAGGATAGAAGTAGGAGTTTCCTAGTGCACGTGAAGATGGAGTCAATCAACCACACATCAAGTGTTCTGAGTAAGTATTTAGTTTAGTTTAATTCAATTCATAGCAATTTTATTTATGTTGTTTAATGTTGGATTTAGTTTTAGAATTGATGCAAGTAATTTAAAAAAATTGTAGCTAGAATTGGGATAATGACTTGGGACAGGTCATTACAACAACACAGAAACGACACCCAAGCCAAAACTCATAACCACTCGAGAGCATGTAGAAAATTCTAAAACAGCATCTCCCAAAGACCCATAGCTACACAGACATATCCATGGAAAAGACAATGCACTGACACGATATGACATGCATTCCAAAAATCATCAATACCAAGTCCTCAGAAAATCATTTGCATCTCATATAGATGCTACAAGACTACATCTCAAAAACCATGGCCTTTATCTCTAAATAGGAACCTAAATCCTTATCAGGAACTCAAAAAACCTCGATCTCAAAACCATGACCACACACAACTGTCATGTCACTAGAGCTCAAGCGACCAACACTGGCTACTAGTAGCCATTAAAGCATACTGCACTACCATAGTAGAGCCATCCTGTATAGGAGCTCCCCGTTCCTAGTTCAACAGTTCGTACTCTAAGAACCCACAAATTTTCACATAGGACAACACACACACATAAGGTCTACCCTTTCAATGTCCTCAGGACTATTACTCTAAGAACCCAAAGGACCTTTTCCCCTCCTAGTCCTACCAATACAACTCCCTGAACCTCAACCTAGATATCTAGCTCTCAACCATCCAAGGGTATCTATCATCCTTGGTCCACCAACCATGATTCTTCGATCTCTTGGTCCCAAACCTAATCCTCAGTCTCTTGGTCACATAGACCTCAACTTCAGCCTTTTGGTCCTCCTAAAACCACAAAATATTTTTCCAAAACTCTTTGCAAAACTTTTGTATTTCTTTTCAAATCCTTTTTGAAAAACCATTTCAAAAACCAACTCAAAATGCTACACAAAACACCAGCATAGCACACTATTGTACTGCCATAGCCAAAACACACCCCTAACACATGCCTATGACATGCGTGCCCAATCAAAGCCTATCACCTGTGTCTCAAGCGTAGAAATAGGGCATTGAAATACTATCAAGTACAAAAGCCTAAAAACAACACATAATCGAAAATATTGCATATAATATACCAAAATGAAGATTAAGTAATTATCTATCAAACTCAATTGAAATCTCATGAATCCAATATCCATAAGTCAAGATATCCACAAATGAAGGCAACATGCACACATAATGAATAGTGTCACTAAATCTTAATTCAAGCATGGTAAATTATCAATAAATGTTGTAAAAACATGCTCACAGCTAAACTCTACAAGCCACAGCCACTATACAGCTCTAATTCCAATATAAGAGCCTCAGAAACAGAGTGGAAAGTAACACATGCAATAATCAACTTTGCTTTCAAAACAAACCACCACAATCCATCAAAATCTACTACTAAATTTCCATGATTCAGAGCTCAAACGAGCATAGTAAGAATCCATGCTATATATTATTTTGAAGATTTCAAAATTATCTTGCCAATGCCTCCTAAATCACTAAAATCCAATATCAAAATCTCAACATATTAATTAAACAAGAAACCACACAAGCTCAACAAACAATATTCACTAAGAGCTCCTGCAATCAATTCAATCCCTGTAAAAGCTTGTAAAATTCATCTAAAAATACTATAAATCATTGACATAGCACATCTAATCATGAAACATCATATTCCAAACTTTACTTGCCTTATAGAATCACGATGAAGCATGTACCTGTAACCATGCTGGCGACAGCCTCGAGCGTGGCGCAAAAGGCCAAATGCACGAGGACCAGCAAAGTCACGGAAAACAATAAAAACAATGATAAAATGCAAGAGTCGCCACCTAGTCTACTTTAAACACGGGAGACAAGGAAAATCGTTTTAAAATACTAAAACTATGACATAAACCAATGAAAAGGTCAACATGACCTAGAAAATTGGGCAAGGATCCCTATTACACACGAGGAAAGTATTAGGCACCCCCATGTGCCCAAGAAATTGGTCTTTCATGGGTTTCTCGTTTACTTATATGGAAATGTCGATTTTTCAGCCTGTTTCTATACGCTCGAGGGTGACATGCAATGCGATGCTATATGCAAGTGGTGCCATATGCTAAATAAGGGTAAAAGGACTAGGGGGTGTCCTAATGCTCTAAGAGCTCACTCAAGTCATGGATCGAATACCGATGCAAAGATATTGCACGGATATAACAATAGATCCAGTAATATCGAGTGGCTAATGTCCTCACTTTGCTACATGCAAAACCTAAGTTATCATGCATAAATGAGTATGAAATCAGACTGGAGTCATCCTAATATGTACAGGAGAACACCCAAAGAAAACCAGAAGCAACGCAAGTCAAGAACCATACTAAATATCATGTCAAAAGCCACTGTTGGTGCACTGAAAAAGGCAAGTGCGCCTGTTTGGTGCGCCAGAAATATGCTCCTGTTTGTTGTGCCACCTAAGTGCTCCACTAAAGTGTGCTAACAATGTGTGCCACTAAAGTGAGACCCAGAAATTGCAAAGCCAACAATAAACTAGATTGATATGCTATGCGATATAAAATCTTACAAATATGCTCAAGACCATCTAAGAACACATCCTAGACATCTGAAACACCTGATCCTACATGAGTTCCTCCCCCTTCCATAAAATCATAATAGAAAGAGTGAAACCAAGAAATCACGAGATGGGTCTTGTGCTCAAAAGCAATAAGCCTCATACAAGACCACAAAACTCCTAATTTGGAAAGGTCAATGAGCCCTAGCTATGCTACCCAGGTCTGGATCCTAGACTAGTGCAAAAGAGTTCTCTATACAAGAGTCCAAAAAGGTTACCAGTTCACCAGACCCTAGTGACAAGTCAACTTCACTAGATACAAAACTAATGCAAACAGAGTTACTACATGATGAAACTATGCAAGCATGAACATGGTATACAAGTGATCAAACACCAAAAAGATCAGAGTCCATAACCAACAGGAAAGCATGCAAACCATGATGCAAATCTTCTATTTGCATCCTGCAACCAAATTGGTGCGCCAGCCTGGTGCGCCAAGATGGTGCTCCAGTTATGTGCTCCAACCTGGTGCGCCAAGTTGGTGCATTCCAAATACTCTATTACAAACTGCAATCTGGTTTTAGAGCCTGGGCTGGATGTATGCAACTAATTATATTAATGACTATTCTGATCAGTAACCTAAATGCCAAGGAACTTAATCATGCTAAACAACCGAGCCTAAAACATTCATATCATTCTCTCCTTACATGCATGCTCATGGGTTCCTTAAGACTGCAGTTACCTATGGAGGTTTTTATGATTCATGGGGGTATCCTGGCTAACTTAGGGAGCATGGGAACATGATATGGCATGCAAGGGATGCACCACAGTCCCTATTCCATGGCCAATAGCCTCATAAGGACCATGATACATTGTCCAAAAATTCACACAACACAAGCAATCATCATGACAAACACACATCGAATATAATTGCATAAAAGAGCATCATGAACACCAAACTATGCATAAAGTGCAAGCAAACATCTACATAAAAATATTATATCAGCTAAGTTTGCATTGTGAAAAAGGGTACATACTTGTTGTGTATTCTCCTTGGGTGGCTCGAGGTGTCACCTCCTTGCTACTTTGGACACAGTTAAGAGTACTCAGGGATGCAAAAGGGTGCTCTGAAAGTAGGTGTGCTGGTTGCTAAGAGATGATGAATTGCCAAGAGAGCTTAAAGTGTGATTCATGGGTGGCTTTTAAAGGAGGTGAAGTTATAAAGCCTTGGGATGCCAAAAGCCCTGGAAACCAACAAACTTGCGTAGATTCGTAGAAGAATATTCGCAGGTGGAAGTTACAAGCATAGAAGATGGACAGTCAACAACCAGCACTCTAAAAAGTAGTTGTGCACCAGCTCTGTGCACCACCATGGTGCGCCAAGTTGGTGCTCCACAGTAGTGCGCCATGATGGTGCACCACATTAGTGCTCCATCATGGTGCTCCACATTGGTGCTCCAGAATAGTGCTCTCCACTTGATTGCCTAGATTATTAACTGGACCATGGGCTTGTGGTCGTGATTTGTGCGATGATCTTGGGCTAATCAAAATGTCAAATAGGATTCGAAAGTGGTTAAGCTTGCCGTGTCCAAAGCAACATCCTTCTGGAGAATTTGCCTACGAGCCGCCTCAAAATCAAGGTGTCTACAGTACCTTAAGTCCAAGCTAAGACCCCAACCACAACTACCTCACTGCCAACAACATCTTTGTCGAAGCTCCAAATTCCTCCATTGTCACCTCTCATCAAGCACAGCCAATCACCCAAAGTCCACACAACAACCCAAAAGCACAAACAAAACTACAAATCAACCACACACATGTTAGGATCTTTAGGCTTCACTAGAGGGGGGTGAATAGTGATTTAATAAATGTGTTTGCAATATTAAAGTTTATTTACTAAATTTTATGTTTTTAAGTAAATGACATGTAAGTTGAGGAATTTGGATACTAAACTAAAGCTTACAAAGAAAGGGATAAGAGACAATGATATGCATAAGTAAATTTATAGTGGTTCAGCCTCACCGACTTAGTCCACTCCTTGAGAACCCCTCGAGAATTTTACTAACTTGATCTTGTTCTGGGCCAAGATCGTGCCGTACACCCTTGACGAATCCTCGCCAAGCTTCGCAAAAACCGCGGCTTCCTTCTTTCAATCTGGAAAAGAACTCACTCAATAAGGATGAAGATTAAAAATCTTTTACAGTCTCCCAAATACTTTAAGGATACGTGGATGGATGGAAATGGAGCACTCTTGCCTTGGGAATTTTTCTAATGAAATTGGAGTGGAATGCTTGGAAACTTAAGTAGCTTGAAGCTCTATATGGGACAGGAAGTATTTGTGCTTCGTAGGTGTAGAATGGGGCCTATTTATAGGAAAACATGGGTATAAGAATGTTTCTAACGTCTCTCTAACATTCAGCAACGACTACTGATTCGGTATGCCGAAATCAAAATGGTTAACTAAAATGTGCAACGGTCGAGCATTTCGGTATACCGAAAATAATTCAGTATGCCGAAAACCTCTAATTTGGTATGCCGGTGAATTTCGGTATGCCGTTATGGGTTTCTTTTCTGATTTTCGTAATCTGCATATATTTCGGCATACTAAGGAAATTCGGTATGCCAAAAATTTCATTAGTCCTATAATGAATGTTTTTCAATGAACGGTTGGTTTTGGGGCTAAGGCAATTTTCCTATTGCTCTATGTGGATATTTGGGAGATTATTACAAGTTCCTAGGTACACGAATAAATAGAAAATTACATCAAGATAATTACAAATATTATTTAATTTTTCTTCTCCTTTTCCTTCATCTTGAATTCTTCTTAGTGGCACGTAGGTCTCTGTCTTCTTCAAATGTCTTCCTTTTTATGCTTGAATCTTCTGAGTTCTTCAATGATCTTCTTTGCATATATGAACTATGAAATATTCTCATAAAGCATATTAGTCTTTTGTTATCATCAAAATCAAGATATGGCTAATAAAGCCAATAATCTCCCCCTTTTTGATGATGACAAAACTACAAATATTTCAAGGTAAAAACAACATATTAACTTTTCTTAGTACTCTCCCCCTTTTTGTCATTAGCAAAAAATATCATAAAAATTTAGCTCTCTCTCCCTACTTATTTAACCTTGCATAAGGATGTGTAAATATACTCCCCCTTTTTGTCAATTCTTAAAGATTTATATGATAAAGCTCAAGCCTTTTCTGTCTTTAATTCCTCTTATTCTAATTTTCTCTCCCTTTTTCAACAAAAATGTTGTGCAATGAAAACATCTAAAGTTTTTAGATTTTTCAAAAAGAATCAAATAAGGTCATCAAAATTATTCACTTATGCTCAAAGTTCTTTTGACAAGATATTCAATAATCATCAAGATCATAAGCAATTTTTAAATATTGTCAATTGTTAGATACCAATTTTTGAAATTTATACCAAATGTAACAAAATATGATTTATACCAATTTTATAAGATGTCAAGTTTATCATTTAAAATTAATATTAAGTGTGACATCTGAGCCTGATTATCCATTTTTAACTATAAACCATGTAATTAATTGTAATATTGCTTAAATGGTTTATTAATGGATAATTTGTTGATTTTGGTTGTGTGAGCTTGTGGTTGGCTTTCTGTACACCTGTTTGTCACCTAGGACCAATATGGAGTTCTGTTTGAGTATGCACAGTCGCCTCGATTCGCGTGCCTATCTTTGCTTCCTTTCTTTTCCTTCTTTTTCTCCTTTCTTTTCCTTTCCTCTCACGAGCCCGCACCATTTCCGTCTCCATCCTTCCCTTCTCCGACCCGTGCCACCAACAACGCCAGTCCGTGCCTCGCCGTCTCTTCCAACGCGATCGGCGGCCGGCGCGATGCGAGTGGGAAAGAAGATAAAGGGAGGTTGAGGCATGCGAAGAGAAAGAGGAGCGGGCACAACCGAGGAGGTGGTGTGAGCCGCTCGTGGTGTTCCACCGGCGCGAGGAGGCTTGTTGGAGTGTGGTAAGGGTCGTCGGAGGGCTGAGCCAGGTACGTGACCCCTTCCCCTCCCTTTGTTAAGTGTTTTGTTAACAGTAGGTTAATGGCATGAAAAATCAAGATAATGCATAAAAATTTGTGGAAAAATCATGAATGAGTAGGAATGTGTTATATAGCATGAGAATATAGATATCATGCAGTTAGAATTGGTATTTGTGGGGGAAAACGCATTTTTGGGTTGAATGCTACAGTAGCCGTTCTTGAGCCCCTTCCCCTTATGATTTTCGTATGAACTGTGTGGTGGATGGAATCATGAATGGTTTGAGGGGTTTTGATGTAGACTCAAGGGTCTACACCCCGTGGTTTAGTTGTAATTTATGATAGATGTTTAGGAGGTCCGATCGAGACATCCACCATTGGGCGATTTATGCCATTCGTAACAGGGGAGGTGCCCTAGTTTCGGGCGATTCGGCATACCAAATCTCTGTCAGTATAGCCAGATACCTAATATCGGCAAACCGAAAACACCCGGTCGACCGATTCAGGGATTTTCAGTATACTGAACTAGGGATCTTTGGTATACCGATCTGGAGATTCGGTCTGTCGATTTTGCCCTGAACCTGGTATGTATTGATGTGGTTTTAAATGCATGGAAAAAAGATGGTTTTAAAGGCATGATGACCTTATGTGAATGATGCTTCCCCATGTATTGACATGGAGGAATGTGGAACCCAAACAATGGATTTGGGTGTGGTTTTGGGGTTTTAGACCCTATAAATGAATGAAAAGATGGTTTTATGTGGTTTTGGGCATGAGACCCAAGTTATGATTGTAAAGCATGGTTTTCATGATTTGAGTTGGGACCCCAGTGGAGGGTCGAGTGTTGCAAGGAGCCAGAGTCCTGCAACGAAAAAAATGGAATGAAATGGAAATGGTTTTGAAAGAAAATTCAAAGAGTTTTGAAATGGAATACTAATAATGTGGTTGCCGAGCTCATAGCGGTGTAGGCTGAGCCTGGCTTTTCATACCTAGTTGTTCGGGTCACGGAGCTCGTAGTGGTGTAGGCTGAGCCTGGGCTTTTGAGCCTAGTTGTTCGGGTCACCGACGTTGTAGGCTGAGCCTGGGGCATTGGACCTAGTTGTTCGGGTCACCGACTAGGGCGTTAGATAGAGATGTATCCCCGTGCACATATGAGAAATGAAATTGAGGTCTGTTGGCCGGGGCGGTGACAGCCCACATGGGGAATCTCACCGTGGCAGTGTAGGAAGGCAGGGGAAGGATGTCCTCACCTACTGCTTGTGTGCCTGGTTACCCCTGATCAAGGTAACATCAGTAATGGAAAGTGGAAATGAAAAATGGAAAAGAAATGTGATTTGGTCAGGATTGGACTGATGAAATAGTCCTAAAAATCCTGAAATGAAATAATGATGATGTTTTACCAGTTGCCAGCCTGTATTTATGAATTGGTTTTAAGCCCGTGAGGCACTGTGTTTTAGGCTAGATCTGGTCAGAGATGTGGATTTGAAAATGAGATTTTGGGAAGAGATCCCAAGTGTTGAAAGATATGTTTTGGAAAATGAAATCCAAAAGTTTTAAAAGAAAATGCAAAGGTGTGGTTTTGAAAGAAAAAAGTGGTTTTGGAATGAATTTCCAAATGTTTTGAGAAAAGAAAAGGAAGCATGGCTTTTGAAAAAGCATGGATTTGGGATTGAATTCCCAAAGTGATTTTCCAGTAAAAGAAAAGATGATTTCCAAAAAAAAAAAAAAAA
>JAMKQA010005403.1:0-14431 GCA_024699735.1 Posidonia australis
TCTTTGATGTGTAACCTCTGGAATTATTGATTCTAAAAGTAATTTGTGCAACAAACAAATTAAATCATTGATCTTATAATTCAATAATTACAAAGAAAATTGAGTTTTGTCATTTGTAATTACTTATCTTCTGTTGCAATTTCTTTCTCCATTATGTTCCTACTGGATGGTATTTTTGATGCCAATCTCTTTAATCTTAAAGATCTTCCTTCTTGGGATTGACTTGGTCCTTTTGTTTCATATATATTTCTTATTAATTAGCAAAATTTTCACATTACTGAGTTGATTAAATAACCCAAGAAGATTAGTTATGAAGTAATGTTTACCTTCCGTATTGTCTGATGTCTGTACTGAGTCTTGTGTCAATCCGAGACTGAATGTTGGTTTTACAATTGATGCTTTGTATAACAGAAGAGTCATGAGGGTATTAGTCCATGTTTTTTCAATTTTATTTATATTGTAGTATATATTTCAGTTATTATTATTTCAACAAAAGTATTTAATTTTATTGAAAATACTTTATTGTTTGTTTTACAGATCTAAGTAAGTATTCAGTAGTTTACAAAACAATTATGTATTACAGAACAGTTTAGCATTACTAAATTGAATACCAAATAAAACAATGATTTTTTAGTTTATAGAACAATTATGTATTACAGAATAGTTTAGTATTACTAAATTGAATACCAAATGAAACAATTTAGTAATACAACAAATCCCACCACCACTCCCTAACAAATCATCTCTCTGACGACTCCAACTATGACGTCTCGCAGCAATAGGGGATGAGAATCAGTACAATCTGGACTGATTCTGGGAGTCTCGTGGGTGTGGCATTTGATGCAGCGACAATGGATCTATGCAAGGGGAGTGAGAGGAAGGGTGATGGCGTCAAGGAAAAATAGCAATGGCTTTTGCACAGGGGAGGTGAGCAACGATTGCTCGGACAGGAGGAGGTCGACAAAAAGGGGATTTGATCTAGATCTGCACTGTCAAAATCACACAAGCACATGAACAGAAAAGAATAGCAACCACACAAAGACAAGCTTAGGAGGGAACACAGTGGTTGGATTAATCACCATCACTTGTTGGCCAAGGAGGTACTGTGGATTGTGAAGGGGAGGCGACGGCAACACATGGGAGTCTCAGGAGATAGAAGGAGGCGGTGCATGTTGTGACGACGACACACAAGGGTCTCGAACGTCAAGGAAGAGGTGGCGACAGCACACAAGTGTCTCTAAGGAAAGAGGAACGTGACGGCAACACGTAGGGGTCTCAGGCGACAAGCAACTTGTGTTGCGACAACGACACAATGATAGATGGGAGGTGGCGACAACTTGCGAGGGTCTTGAGTGATAAGGCGAGGCGACATGCACGACGACATGTACGATGGCATTCGGGTGGGGGTGACAAGTCAACGCAAGGATCAGGGTGGAATGTAGGATTTTAGAGAGTGAAGAGAAGAATATGCAGTTGTGTGTGTGCGGTGGTTTTATATATATATATATATATAGTCATTATATAGTAAGGTCTCATCTTACTTTTGTATGTGAGACTCATAATCCTAGCCATTGATTTTGAATTTCTTGTTCAAATCCTAACCGTCCAAAAAAAAAAACTTTGAAAACAACAAAGATACTTTAATAAGTAGGAGCAATTTTCAAAACCTCGTGAGTTGCTCCACATTGATTATGTTTCATGCAAAATAAAAAAAAATGAATCTAAATAAATAAACATCAAAGCTCAAAATTCCTCCTCTATATCCCTGTCTCCCAAGTTCTATACCCTCTTCTCCTCCCTCTACTACATCTCTTAGAATCAAAGCTTGTCATCTCCTCATTCCTTCTCCTTCTCCTTCTAATCTCTTCCCTTGCTCCCACCCATGGCTATCATGTCCGATATCGAGAATCAGAACTTCTCATCTCCTCTTCCATGAGATAGGCCATTTTACGCTTCTCCGTTTATTTAACTAATTTTTTTCTTGTTTTGTTGTTGTTGGATGATCATATGATTATGAAAAGGGTAAAAAAAATGAGAAGAAAAGAAACACAAGAGAGGAGAAATGTCGTCTGATGACATCAAAGACTTCTACTGCTAGAGGAAGGCTGACGGTTCCAACGAAGTTGTCAAGTATTCTTCTTCTTCTTCCAACAAGAAGAAAAACTCACCATCAAAGACCATCCATGGTCGTGGCACCACCACGCTCGTCGGCCCCGACCTAGTCCAGCCATGTAGGTCTAGATTTGTTCATCTTTCTCTTTGTTCTATTGCCAATGATGATGAGGATGTAGAGTTTTGGGTATTTATGATTGACTGCTTGCTAATGGGATGCTTTTCTTTTTTGTTTTGTAAAAAAAACAGATCATATGGTCATGACTTAGGAGAACTTTATTTATTTTTTCTTTCAAATTAAGACGCCATTCTGATGGTGTCCTTGAGCTATACTCGAGTCGATTTTGTTTATATTGAAAAGTTGTTTGTCATGGAACTATGTAACTTTGTTGTAAATCATTCTATTTAAGATTATTGTTTACATGTTACATAAACAAAACAAAGACTAGTTACTTGTCGTTAATTACTAAATTAGATTTAAATTCCTTACAATAGAAACATTTAGAAATGTTTACAATAAGAACTTGTTACTTATCAAAACTTATAACTGATTTTTAACTTGATAATTCATCAATACAAACAATTTTCTTTGTTACGTTGACTAATCAAAACAAAAGTTTCCGTCAAAATTCTACATTTGTTTTTTTTAGAATATGAAATTTTATAATCTTTAAGACTAATAGTATATGATCTCTGACCAATGTGTTAGTTAGAAATTGCATAATCATGTTTAACAGCCGATAAATTTTTATTGATTTTATTGTTACGATAACTATTAATAAATACTAAATTCGTTATAATGAAACGACCACTTGTCAATGAATTACCTTCTACAACATCCATCATTACAACTAAAAATATGAAAATTTACAAAGGAAAATGATAGTTATATTATTTCAATACTAAAATTGTAATATAGGGAAACTATAAAAGTGAAACAGAAACATTTATATAAGTAATATCAAAATAAAAACTAAAATATAAATTTGTTAACGTAACTCAAAAAAATACCTATGATGCGATCAAATACATAATCCATCGTATTAAAAAAAATGTAACATAATACAAAATATTTCTAGTACAAAATAAATAATTGTTGGCGTAACATAAAAATTAACTAGGACTCTAGTAATAAACAAATTTGTTAAGATAACATTAGAACAACATTAATGAAATATAAACATTAAAACAAATTGTGAAGCTTTTAGAATGACAACAAAATTTGATACGAAATTATTAAGATTTACAGAAACATATTTTACAAAAACTTTTACTAACTCAAAAATATGTTAATGTAACATCAAAACTAAATAAAACTTACATCTAAGTATACGTAAGAATAAACATGCATAAACGATAATACATTATGCATAAACTTTTTCTATAGTAAGCACCATATGAAAGCAAAAAAATTACTATTGTAACAACACAAAAACATTTTAAAAAACCAACCCAATGAAAGGATGTATTTATAAAAAAAAAAGTTTTTATTGTAAACGGTAAAATTAATACATTAATGTAATGTATTGTTTAAAAAATTTTCAACGATATCTCCATATGACTAATTAATTACAATAATTTATGTTCTAAAAGTACTATAATAATATCAATGAAGTTAAAAAATTATTCATATTAGAGAAAGTAACAAAAAACTATTTCATAGGAACATACACTTATTTAGAAAAGAAATTAACAAAATCTATATTTGTAAATCTCATTCAATAATATAATATTCGATGGAAAAAATAACTAAGATATTAATCAGCTATCTTTGTTACTCAACCTCCTCAACATTTGCTTCCACAAATTATCATTTAACATGTAATGTCCGAACAAGCAAAATATAGATATCAACTAAATCTAATACTATATAGAGTAATATTACATGTGAAATGTCAACAGACACAACTTATTATTTATACATGATTGAAGTCCAACAATCAACATAAAAAAACTCTTATATCTACTTTTATTGAAAACATAAGAATAACCAATATGTCATTTAGGATAGTGTACACGTATGTCATTTCCAAGAAAAAGTAAATCTACAAGAATAAATAATTGTTGTATCATCACGACAACTACCAACACATGCAAAAAATTTCTTGAAAACAAAAACAGATATCAACCACAAAAGATAATGGATATTAGTAGATGATAGACCTTATATTCTAAAAGTGAAGTCAAACCTCATCTGATAATTTATATATACATATATATATATATATATATATAAAAAACTACAACTACTACGTTACCTACCTAAATTTAAAAGGTAATAGTGTGAATGATACTTTACCCAACACGTACCCACCCCACATCAAAGGCCAGACTACCACGGAGAAATCTAGGAACCACCCCTTCAACAAAAATCACTTTTTGATCAAAAGCCGACATTTTGTAGAGGCTATCTATTACAGTTTTTATGCCATACGCATTTTTAGTTCAAGTTCACATCAAAACCAACCCTTAATATATTTTAAAAAAAAACCCTCTACAGGAAAAACACGTCTAAAACAAATTACTGATGAAAAGCGCTTACCAAAGTTGTTATTACAAATAGGTAGTACTTTTGGGGTATAGAACACACCGAGTTTTTTTTACTAGTACATTCTGCCAAGGATCTTATTGCATAAAACATGCCATGGTGTCTAGGCAATTGAGTGGACAAGAATTCCTTTGTACGAATAATGTCAGTCCCTCAAGCTCGGTGAATTGGCATAAGAGAGATCACATGGCAAAGAACGAGTGAATCATGACCGTTCATGAATCATGACCCATGTCTAGGCTATTTAGGCAATTCTAAGACCTGTTTGTGCACAAAATTTGATAGAAATTGCTAAAAATTGGATTTTCAAAGTCAACAGGAATTATCTGAAATTAAAAAGTAACGGAAATTGATTTCCTGTCGACCAAGTTTCTTGTTATTTGTGCCTATTCAAGAAAACAAAGAAAATGAGACACACCCACAGCCACAGTCCCACCAGAATCACCCCCAACCCTACGACCGCCGTCGGCATGGCAAACCACCACGCCCTGGCCAACACGGTTTCCAGAAACACCGTCCTTATCCTCGACTACGGCTCCCAGTACACCCATCTCATCACCTGTCGGATTCGCCAGCTCTCTGTCTTCTCCCTCTGCGTCTCTGGCACCACCACCCTCCAGGCCATTGCCGACCACAAACCGAAGGTAGTAATCATCCTTTTCGACGACCCCCCACTCCGTCCACGTCGACGAGGCCCCATGCTTCCCCGACCAATTCTTGGAGTATGTGGTGGAGAACAGGGTGTACGTGTTGGGAATCTACTACGAGATGCAGCTCTTGGTGCAAAGGCTCGACGTGAGCTTCTTAACGAAGCAGAGGTGGTTGTGGCGTGGTAGGGAGCGGTGGGTGATTCTGGTCAAGGAGGATGCGACGACGGTGATCGTGGTGGTGCTCTAACTCCTCTGGCGAAGCTCGAGGTCGTCCAACCTGGGAAATCCGATTTGTTAAGGGGAAGGTGATGGTGGTGGAGGAGGAGGGAAGCAGTGGTGGTGGGCCAGTGTTTTGGGAGATTCAGGTAAAATTGACGACGACGAGGAGAAAGCCCTAGATGGTGAGGAAAGGGAGGAGGAGGACGATGACAGGGAAGAGAACTTGGACGATGAGGAGGGAGAGGGGGAGGGCGACGGGGAGGGGGAGGACGATGGGAGAGGGGTTTTCACGAGAGAAGGGAGATTGAGGTGTAGGTCAGTCAAGTGAAATTCCATGGGGAGGTGTGGAGAAATGAAAAGTATTGGGATTTAAATACCCTAAAAAGGAAAGGAAATGAGTTTCCTTTGAAATCATTTCAGATCAAATGCACAAACACTATCATTTTAGATGGTCAACAGGAAATGAGATTCTCATCAAATCATTTTTTGTACTTTCTAGATGCACAAACCCCACCCTAGACTCACAGAATCTACTAGGCAGAAGCGAAGCAAACCTGAATGTAGAATGATCTTGTTATGAGTTAGAACACTTTGCTAAGACAATTATGATATTTGCAGGATTGCAAGTGATGATTGTAATGGGATGATTAGTAGTATAGATAGGTTAAATCAGTAATTGAAGTGATTCAATTAGGGACCAAATAGCAACTGTTCAACTAAGGGAACTATTAGCAATTATACAATAAATCAACCAACTAATTAGATGATCAAGCAAATTAATCTGATTAATCAAGCAAACTGATTTCAAAATAAACCATGGTGCCATATGAGTTATAACTAGGAATAATGCCATACTTCTGAATAACGGAGGTTAGGTTTTCCAGATTGATGAACATGAGATATTGCGAAATATTACTTAGCTGAGGAAGAATCATACATTCAAAACAAACAAAATCAAGTAGTTGAATGCTCCAGACACATCCACTTCCTCAACAATATAATGCCTTGTGTCAAAAAAATTATTTAAAAAGAACTAGCTATTTTTCCTTATTTGGGTATGATCTGTTATCCACTGTGCTCAATCAGAAGTTGCAGGGCATGTACTTACAAAGCACACTTGAGGCAATAATAAAAAATGATAAGTTAACAAAGGCAAAATAAGAAAAAAAATATGAATGATTAAGCCTTCAACTAATACACAAGCATACTTAAAAGTTTATCCAATTTCAGGAAAACAAAACAAATACTCAAAATATCAAAACATCCAAAATTTCAAACTGTGTCCACCCAACAATTTACCAAAAACAGTTAAGCAACTGGATCGGCAATCCTTCCAGCTACTTGATCAAGATCTCGCTGTCCCTGAGAAGAGATCCTCCTTCCTCTGCCAACAAAATCGATATTAGAGTTAGAGACACGAAGGATATAACTTTTCAAATGCATCACATATGATAGTAATTATTAATTGTTCTGATTCCTAAGTAGAGCCACACAATAGACACCAACTGCAATCAAGCCAAAAAATAGCAAAAGAGAACCAACTGTCAACAACAGAACAATCATATTTTTTCCAATCCCAAGATGCTGTATGAATTTGCTAATTTGTTTTACCACGGTGTTATATGACACAACATCCCTTGATCAAAATTACATGCAAATGAAGAGTTCCTCTAGTAAGGTCTCCAGAGAAAAGGTTATGAATATTGAATATCCTTTTTTTTAAGGAATAGAATATCCATTCAAATGTAGAAATTTTGGTCAAAAAGAACACAAGGCTCTTTAAGCAAGCAAAAGTAAAAATAAAAAGAGATAATAAAGTAGCATTTCCAAGTAAGGAGCCAAAACAAAATTGGTAAAAGAAATAAATATTTTAACAGTGTTACTTTATTTAAATAAGCAATGTTGCATTATTCATTATATACGATGGCAACCTGTGCTAAGCTCAAAACACAAGGCAAGGTAAGCCATGCCAGCTTAACTATAGGCCAGCTAATTTGTACTTAGCTCAAGCTTAACCTTTCCTTTAACAACTCTGTTTCAATCAACTCAGTTTCAGGCCAATCGCTACAAACCCAACCTCCTTTTAATGAACCTACAACCATATACTGAGGTGGGTATAAAACCTGTAGTCTTCCATGAATCAAAATAGCCTTCATAAGGATGTAGTTATATTGGAGACTTCTGAAAGGAGCAGGTGGCATGTTTACCATGAAATTGCTATGGGCTGACAAAATATGTACTGACTACATAGTTGATAGATCTGTTTCAAAGTAATCGGTAGAATAATGCATCCACAGGTTTCATTTTTTTCTAAAAAAAACTCGGAACTAAAAAACAATTCTTGCAACCCAAATTAAAATCTGTATTGGCAATTGCTGACTCTTCTTTTTATGTGACAGATCTTGGAACAACTCATGTTGATCGTTAAATTATTAAAGTTCAATGAGCTAATTTTCACCAATGTACAATGACCTAAGACTAGATAAGCTAAGTCCAATCACCCAATATCAGGCTTAACATTTTCGAACCAAGTTGCATATAAATTCAATCAGGATTTAGTCATGCTCTAATTGAGTGTTCCTAAAGAACGTGCCAAGCCTAAGCTAGCTTCTGAACTTTTTTTGAATAAGTTTTTACAAGGGCTGCAACATAAGGACTTCCAAGAGATCACACTTAAGCTTCCTTCTGAGTTCAATTTTTTTACACAATATATCATTGGAGTACATTGGTGAGCATAAAACTGATACAAGCTTGCAATCACCACCAATTGCTACGCCCTCTTTTCTTTGAATAATGATGGCAACATTATCAAACTAAACAAAACGAAATAGCAGTAAACAAGTCAAAATAAAAGTGCTTGCTCACCCTTTGGGATCAAACTCGACGATGTTCATCTCATGCAACTGCTGCAGGATATGACGCGCAACAGACCCACTGCTCTTGCAGAAATGCGGAGGGCGGCTACCGTTCCTCTTGCGTCCGCCATAAATCTTCTGGAACGCCCCCACTCCGATCCCCTGCCTCAGGTAGATCTTCCTCGCCATAGAAGCTAACAAAAGACACATCAAACAACAACAACCCATCAACAAAAGAAGACATCAAACAAGAACAACCCATCAATAACAAAGCACAGAAGAACAACCTCGTCCCACAAAACAAAACAAAGAAACCCAGAAAAAAGAACAAATTTTGACGTACCAGCTCGGATGTAGTACCAGTCCGGATCGTAAGGTGCCAGCTCCTTGAACTTCCCGGTCTTAACAATGTCATTCCAGTGAGGGAGTTCGATCTGAGCACAGAAGAAGAGCCATCACCGGATGATTGTTAGCGGAGAAAGACGGGGTTTTTGGAGGAGAATAGAGGGAGGAGCTCACCTTGCCGGAGCGCTTAAGGTGGTCGGCGTACGCCTTGACGAACTCGTGCGGCGAGACGTCCTTCACAGCCCTCGCCGCCGCCACCATCGTTGTTCAACGAAAACCCTAATTTTTAACGACAATGGGTGGGGAGAGAGGGGAGAGCTTATATAGTGGGTGGAGATTACCTGGGTTGCCTACGGCTGCCAATTGGTACAAGTTAAGGTACCTGTTTGAAAGTTAGATTTTAAATTTTTTTAAAGTAAAAGTTAGTCTAGATTACTTGTAAAAATTTATTGAACAAATAGAGATTTTATTAGTAAAAATTAGATTCTATTAATTGTAAAATTGGTCCCTTGGAAACTCCTGAGTGGTTGGATAATAATTCCACACCACTCGATTGGTTGATGATTTGAAATCTGATTTTAGCCGTGCAAAAAAAAAAAAAAAGTTAAATTACATATGCACCCCTTTTCAAATCCTCTTCTTTCTTCTTTTCCTTTCCAACATTGAATACAATCTCCTCTTTCTTTCTTTCTTTCTTTCTTTCTTTCTTTCTCTCCTCTTCCTCTCCGTCCACCATCAAGTCCTTGTCGATATCATCCCCACCTCACTCGTCGCCTTCACCATCGCCCCTTTCTCTACTCTCATGTTCACTCCTTTGTCACAAAGCACCACTTTTCCTCGATTGTAGGTTAAATTGAGTGTTCCTAAAAAACAAAGGTTGCTTAAGTTCCTACCACCAGTGACCTTGGTCATTCCCTCTTTGACACCGATGTCGAAGTAGACAAGGGAGAACATTTAGCATACCATCCCTCATCCATTGTAGAGGGAGACTTTGGTGTACTTGATGTCGTTGCTGAGGGTGTACTTGATCCCATTATAAAGGGAAGTCATTCCCTCTTTGACACCGGTGTCAAAGTAGACAAGGGAGAACATTTAGCATCCCATCCCTCACCCATTATAGAGGGAGACTCTGGTGTACTTGATGCCATTGCCGAGGGTGATGTAGGTGGGGAAGTCATGATCGAGTGTTCCTACTCTGATGGTGGTGATCCAGGGAGCGGTGTTGGTCAATGAGCTTGTTGTTGCACAGCGATGGGGTGAAAGTCGACCTCAACCTGACACTCCCCTCTCCACCTCGACAACGGTGATTTCACAATATCGAAGTCGAAGAAGCTCCTACTTTCCAGCCAAACGTTGGTATTCAAGACCCCAACAATAGCATTGTTGGCATTGCCGACATCCTAGGCAATGGAGGTGGTGGAAAGGTTGAAGAGGCCGAGGAAGTGGGGGGAGCGGATGGTGTGGAGTTGTAAAAGAGGGTTGAGGTGGATGTGGACGAAGGAGGAATGGGAGTAGAGGAGGGAGAAGTGGTCCAGAAGTGGGTGATGTATAATACCATTTACAAAAAATGAAATTGATGGCAAAAGTGTAAATACTGATAATATTTTAATATCAATTTTAAAAAACAATAAGGATAACATTATAATTGCGTACTTTATTTCTCAGCTTCTACCAAAAGCTCCCTCTAGTCAGCTTCTACAAAATCTCTATTTTACACATGGTTTCCTTCATTTAGAAGCTATGATTTCTATGAGAAGTGGAATGTAAAGACTCCATTTGGAACTACTTCTATAGTTTTCCATGATTTTTCCAAAGCTAACCACCCAGAAGTAGTTCCAAATAGGGTCTAAGAGTATGAAAATCAATTCAATTGGATTGCTAAAGGTGTATCAACTTTAGAAAAATTATGGATAGGTGTTAGATGTATTTTCCTGAAAAGTCTAGGGGTGAAAAGATCACATGTTTTTAAGCCAAAACAGATACAATATTGTATATAGATTTTGAATTTTAGTCAATACAGCTACAAATATAGATACAACTTTTTGAATTTAAGCAATATAAATATTAATTATACTAGTTATTTCACTAAAATATGTATGGGAAATATATAAATATTCTCATTTACTTATATGAATATTGTTTATTTCACTTAAATATTTACTTATATAAATATTTGATGTTAAAAGTAGTTTAGTAAAATTTTTCATACATAATGGAAAACTTAAAATATATGAAAATCTTATTGATGATTTTATCAATTATTTAATGTATATATCTATATTTATCCACATTTGTTTTTTTATCTCATCTATATTTGTGGCTATTTTTTGATGATATAAATATATAATTTTCTTATTCATATGATATTTGTATCCATGCTCAGATCCATATTTCGAAAACAACTATGGATATATATACATGGAAACCCCTCTCACTCCCTTTCCTCGTCAAATTTGACAACCAGATAGTGATAGAAGGTAAAATTACAATAGGACGATTTGCTAGAAACCAGAAGAGAAATCACCTAATTCATGAAGTTGTTAGCTCATTAGATTGGGAAAATGGTTTACGAATCTTATTTTCAATCCCAAAATCGACTCTACCAACATGGCTCCCATGTGACTTGTGACGTGGTCAGATGAAGCAAGCTCTCTCTCTCTCTCTCTATCTCTCTCTCTCTATGACATTTGGACCTACTTATCCAGTTAATGTAAATCATGAAATTAATTGTAATATTTGAATATAGTTTATTAATGGATAATTTGATATTCTGGTATTGTTGTGTGTGTCTCTCTCTGTGTGGTCAAATATTAGATCCAGGTTGTGCAACTATGGTGTTGTACCTAAGGGTGTGGGACTGGGTTGGACCTTGGTCAACTAGAGCACAATGCTTCTTGAACCCTGCGCCCGTCCTCTTCCCCTCCCCTTTTGTTTTTTCCCCCGATGACCAGTGCCTTGATAGCCCGCTCGTGATGACCCATCCTCTCCATCGCCTGCATGGTGGGGCGACAATCAACAGGATTTGCGAAAGCGGCCAACGTGGAGGAGCTTAAGAAGGACCGAAGGGATGGCGTCGAAGGCACAAGCCAACGAGAGAGAGAGAGAGAGAGGCCAGAGGTGTTGCACTGGAGAGGAGGTGCACCGAGCGTCGGAGGTGAGCCATGAGGAGAGGGAGAGCTCACCGGCGTTGCGTGGGTTCATCGGAGGAGGGACGCAACCCCTCCCTTCTTTTTTCCCTTTGTTTTGGAAAATAGGTTAAATACATGAAAATGATGTAAAATGCATGATAAATCATGGAAAAATAATAGGAATGATGGAAATGATGTGAATCACTTGAATATGTATAGATCATGCTAGGTTTTTGGTAGAAATGGTATGCATGCTACAGTGTTACGAAATGAGTTTCACGACTTTATGATTTTATTTAGAACATCATGTTTAATGGATTTATAAATGGTTTGAGGGATTTTGAAGTAGATTCGAAGGTCTACACCCTAAGTTTAATGTATGATTTTTGGTGTGTGTTTAATGGGTTCACTGGAGGTCCCAATTCCGGTGAACACATGGCTAGGGCTCAAGAGATGTATGCTGGGATTGGGCATTTTGGTATGCCGAATGTATGCTGGGATTAGGCATTTCGGTATGCCGAATTGGGTTTGGCATACCGTTTTGTTGATAGATTTTGACCAAAGACCGTAATTTGATAGACTAAAAATGTCTACTCTTCCATTTCAAGGGAATTCAATCAACCAAAATGTTTCGGTCGACCAAAACAGGGATTTTCGGATGACCAAATCCCAAGTTCGGTCGACTGTTCTGGGTGTCTGATGTCCAGTTCGATATACCGATTTGGTTCGGTTTGCAAAACCAAATGTCATGAATGAATGTGTATGAAAAAAAAGGAAATAAATGGTTTTAAATAAATAATGGGCATGTATTAATGATGTTTTCCGCATGTAAATGTCATGGAAGAATATAGAATCCAAATAAATGAATTTGAAAGTGGTTTTGGGCTTGAGGCCCCAAAATGAAAAGAAATTGTTAAGTGATTGGTTTGATGTGATTTTTGGATATGAGACCCAATAATGAAAATGAATGCATGGTTTTATATGGTTTTGAGTATGGGACCCAAATGGAGAGTCATGTTTGCATGGGAATGATTCCCTACAAAAAAAAGAGAATGTGTAATGGTTTTAAAAGAAAATTCAAGAGTTTTGAAAAGAAAATGACAAGGTGTTCTAGAGCCACGAGGGGTTGTGTTGGCAATATGGTAGGAGTGTGAGACTCTAATGAAACTAATTATCAGATATAACCATGGTTGCCAATGTGGAACCACGAGAGGTTGTAGTCAGCAAATTGGTATGGAACCAATTGTCAGATACGACCATAGTTACTGAGTTTTGAGGCAGTGTAGGCTGAGTCTGGGTATATGAACCTAGTTGTTCAGGTCATCGATGGGACATTAGGAAAAGACGTATCCTCATACATATGAAATAAAATTGAGGCTTGTTGCCATAGCGGTGTCCTTCAGTATAGGGAACTTCACCGTGACAGTGCAAGGAGGTAGGGGAAATGGTGTTCTCACCTACTGCTTGTGCACTTGATTACCTCTGATCAAGGTAACACCAATAAGAAAAGTAGAAATAAAATGTGTAGTTTTAGCTAGAATTAGACTTGTGCCTTGTCTTCAGATTTTAGTGACAAATGAGGATCATGTTTTAACCAGTTGCCAATCAATGTATATAGTTTTGTTTTGAGTCCTATCAAGTCCTATGTTTTAGGCTAGATCTAGTTGAGAATGTGGATTTCTCGAAATGCATAAAAAGGTTTTAAAACTGCATAAATTGAAAAAGAAAATATGAGCTTTTGAAAAAAGACCTGGTTTTGGATAGAAATTTCAAATTTTTTAAAAAGAAATGATGTTTTGAAAACCACGTTTTATAATAGTCTAGACTAGTAATTTCTCGTTGTTTTGTTGTGGTTATTGTGTAGGACATGTACTGAGTGACTTGGATGTCACTCACGCGTGCTTTGATTGGTTTAAAGGTGCAGAAGGTGGTGTATGTTAGAAATATGTATATATGTTTTGATAATAATGTTGGATCGAATAGCTCCTCTAGAGGGGGAGTGAATAGAGAATTATCAATTTTAGAATTACTTCGACTACTTTTTATAGTTTAATAAAAATTGCATACAATGGATACTATTTAACAGATATAATCAAGCTTAACTCCTTATGCAATTATCTAACATACAAGAAAAGGAATAGAGTAATTGATATAGACAAGGAATTTATAGTGGTTCGGCAACCCCGCCTAATCCACTCCTCAAGACCCTCTTGAGATTTTTCCCGTATTAAAATAAATAACGGACTTACTTGTTGACTACACCACCAACCGCTTGCTTGCTCTTCCCACTTCTCTATTCCCGAGAAGCTAGAGCCCTTTGCTTTGTTGCTTATACAGAAATCAGAACTTTCCCGCTTACAGAGATTGATTACAACAGCAATTACACAACAAAATCACGTGACAAGAATGGAAATGAAAACAATGCACACTATTACAACTTTTTCTCAATGGTAGCTCAATGATTCTCAATCGGTTGCTTTTCCAAGCCTTATACGGGTCCTATTTATAGCCGTAGGATCGCCTCGATATGTGTCTAACGACTATAAAACGGTCGTAAACAGCTAGTTGAACGGT
>JAMKQA010005404.1:0-20501 GCA_024699735.1 Posidonia australis
CTTATAGCCTAGGACCAACCATCCATCCTTTTCTCGAGACTCCTCTGATCCGGAGGTGATCCGAGTCGTTGGTTCCTTACAGCCTAGGACCAACCATCTATCCTTTTCTCGAGACTCCTCTGATCCGGAGGTGATCCTAGTCGTTGGTTCTTAACAGCCTAGGACCAACCATCCATCCATTTCTCGCGACTCATCTAATCCAGAGGTGATCCAAGTCGTTGGTTCCTTATAGCATAGGACCCACCATCTGTCCTTCGCTTGAAACTCCTCTGATTCAGAGGTGATCTGAGTCGTTTGTTCCTTATAGCCTAGGACCAACTATCTGTCCTTTTCTCGAGACTCCTCAGATCCGGGGTTGATCCGAGTCGTCGGTTCCATATAGTCAAGGACCAACCATCAATCCATTTCTCGAGACTCCCCTGATCCGGAGGTGATCCGAATTGTTGGTTCCATATAGCCTAGGACCAACCATCTATCCTTTTTTCGAGACTCCTTTGATCCGAAGGTGATTCGAGTCATAGTTTCCTTATATCCTAAGACCAACCATCTATCCTTTTCTCGAGACTCCTCTGATCCGGAGGTGATCCGAGTCGTTGGTTCCTTATAGCCTAGGACCAACCATCTATCCTTTTCTCGAGACACCTCTGATCCGGTGGTGATCTGAGTCGTTGGTTCCGTATAGCCTAGGAACAAACATCTATCCTTTTCTCGAGACTCCTCCGATCTGGAGGTGATCCGAGTCGTTGGTTCCTTACAGCCTAGGACCAACCATCTATCCTTTCCTCAAGACTCCTCCGATCCGAAGGTGATCCGAGTCGTTGGTTGGATATAAACTAGGACCGACCATCTATCCTTTGCTCGAGACTCCTCTGATCTGGAGGTGATCCTAGTCGTTGGTTCCTGATAGCCTAGGACCAAGCATCCATCATTTTCTCTAGACTCCTCTTATCCGGTGGTGATCCGAGTCGTTGGTTCTTTATTGCCTAGGACCAATCATCTATCCTTTTCTCGAGACTCCTTTGATCCGGAGGTGATCCAAGTCGTTGGTTCCAAATAGCCTCGGACCAACCATCTATCCTTTTCTCGAGACTCCTCTGATCCGGAGGTGATCTGAGTCGTTGGTTCCTTATAGCCGAGGAACCACCATCTACCCTTTTCTCGAGACTCCTCTGATCCGGAGGAGATCCGAGTCGTTGATTCCTTATAACCTAGGACCTACCATCCATCCTTTTCTCGAGACTCCTCTGATCAGGAGGAGATCCGAGTCGTTGGTTCCATATAGCCTACGACCAACCATCCATTCTTTTCTCGAGATTCCTCTGATCCGGAGGAGATCCGAGTCGTTGGTTCCTTACAGCTAAGGACCAACCACCTATCCTTTTATTGAGACTCCTCTGATTCGGAGGTGATCCGAGTTGTTGGTTCTTTATAGCCTAGGATCAACCATTTATCCTTTTCTCGAGACACCTCCGATCCGAAGGTGATCCGAGTCGTCGGTTCCATATAGCCTAGGAACAAAAATCTGTCTGTTTCACGAGACTCCTCTGATCCAGTGGTGATCCGAGTCGTTGGTTCCTTACAGCCAAGGACCAACCTTCTATCCTTTCCTCAAGACATCTCTGATCCGAAGGTGATCCCAGTCGTTGGTTCCATATAGCTTAGGACCAACCATCTATCCTTTGCTCGAGACTCCTCTGATCCGGAGGTGATCCTAGTCGTTGGTTCCTTATAGCCTTGGACCAACCATCCATCCTTTTCTCGAGACTCCTCTGATCTAGTGGTGATCCGAGTCGTTGGTTCCTTATTGCCAAGGACCAACCACCTATCCTTTCTCGAGACTCCACTGATCCGGAGGTGATCCAAGTCGTGGGTTCCATATAGCCTAGGACCAACCATCTATCCTTTTCTCGAGACTCCTCGGATCCAGAGGTGATACCCTCTGATCAGGAGGTCATCTGAGTAGTTGGTTCCTTATAGCGTAGGACCAACCATCTATCCTTTTCTCAAGACTTCTCTGATCCGAAGGTGATCCCAGTCGATGGTTCCATATAGCTTAGGACCAACCATCTATCCTTTGCTCGAGACTCCTCTGATCCGGAGGTGATCCAAGTCGTTGGTTCCTTATAGCCTTGGACCAACCTTCCATCCTTTTCTCGAGACTCCTCAGATCTAGTGGTGATCCGAGTCGTTGGTTCCTTATTGCCAAGGACCAACCACCTATCCTTTTCTCGAGACTCCACTGATCCGGAGGTGATCCAAGTCGTTGGTTTCATATAGCCTAGGACCAACCATCTATCCTTTTCTCGAGACTCCTCGGATCCGGAGGTGATACCCTCTGATCAGGAGGTCATCTAAGTCGTTGGTTCCTTATAGCTTAGGACCAACCATCTATCCTTTTCTCGAGACTCCTCTGATCCAGAGGTGATCCGAGTCGTTGGTTCCTTATAGCCTAGGACCAACCATCTATCCTTTTCTCGAGAATCCTCAGATCTGGAGGAGATCCGAGTCGTTGGCTCCATATAGCCATGGACCAACCATCTGTCCGTTTCTCGAGACTCCTTTGATTCGGAGGAGATCCGAGTCGTTGGTTCCTTATAGCCCAGGACCGACCATCTGTCCATTTCTCGAGACTCCACTGATCCGGAGGTGATCCGAGTCGTTGGTTACTTATAGCCTAGGACCAACCATCTATCCTTTTCTCGAGACTCCTCTGATTCGGAGGAGATCCGAGTCCTAGGTTCCTTATAACCTAGGACCAACCATCCATCCTTTTCTCGAGACACCTTTGATCCAGACGTGATCCGAGTTGTTGGTTCCTTATAGCCGAGGACCAACTATCCATCCTTTTGACAAGACTCCTCTGATCAGGAGGAGATCCGAGTCGTTGGTTACTTATCGCCTACGACCAACCATCCATCTTGTTCTCGAGACTCCTCTAATCCAGAGGTGATCCGAGTCGTTGGTTCCTTACAGCCTAGGACCAACCATTTTTCCTTCTCTCGAGACTCCTCTGATCCGGAGTTGATCCTAGTCGTTGGTTCCTTATTGCCTAGGACCAGCCATCCATTCATTTCTTGCGACTCCTTTGATGCAGAGGTGATCCGAGTCGATGGTTCCTTAAAGCATAGGACCAACCATCTGTCCTTTGCTCAAGACTCCTCAGATCCAAAGGTGATCTGAGTCGTTGGTTGCTTATAGCCTAGGACCTACCATCTGTCCCTTTCTCGAGACTCCTCCGATCCGAAGTTGATCCGAGACGTTGGTTCCTTATAGCCAAGGACCAACCTAAAATCCGTTTCTTGGGACTCCTCTGATCCGGAGGTGATCCGAGTCTTAGGTTCCTTATAGCCTAGGACCAACCATCTATCCCTTTCCCGAGACTCCTTCGATCCAAAGGTGATCCGAGACTTTGGTTCCTTATAGCCTAGGACCAACCATCTATCCTTTTTTCGAGACTCCTCCGATCCGGAGGTGATCCGAGTAGTTCGTTCCTTATAGCCTAGGACTAACCATCAATCCATTTCTCGAGACACCTCTGATCTGGAGGTGATCCGAGTCGTTGGTTACATATAGCCTAGGACCAGCCATCCATCCTTTTCACGAGACTCCTCTGATCAGGAGGAGATCCGAGTCGTTGGTTCCTTATAGCCTGCGACCAACCATCCATCCTGTTCTCGAGACTCCTCTGATCCAGAGGTGATCCGAGTCGTTGGTTCCTTACTGCCTAGGACCAACCATCTATCCTTCTCTCGAGACTCCTCAGATCCGGAGGTGATCCTAGTCGTTGGTTCCTTATAGCCTAGGACCAGCCAACCATCCATTTCTCGCGACTCCTTTGATGCAGAGGTGATCCGAGTCGATGGTTCCTTATAGCATAGGACCAACCATCTATCCTTTGCTCAAGACTCCTCTGATCCAGAGGTGATCCGAGTCGTTGGTTGCTTATAGCCTAGGACCAACCATCTATCCATTTCTTGAGACTCCTCCGATCTGAAGTTGATCCGATTCGTTGGTTCCTTATAGCCATGGACCAACCAACAATCCGTTTCTCGAGACTCCTCTGATCTGGAGGTGATCCGAGTCGTTGGTTCCTTATAACCTTGGACCAACCATCTATCCCTTTCTCGAGACACCTCCGATACGAAGGTGATCTGAGTCTTTGTTTCCTTATAGCCTAGGACCAACCATCTATCCTTTTCTTGAGACTCCCCCGATCCGGTGGTGATCCGAGTAGTTGGTTCCTTATAGCCTAGGACCAACCATATATCCTTTTCTTGAGACACCTCTGATGTGGAGGTGATCCGAGTCGTAGGTTCCATATAGCCTCAGACCAACCATCTATCCTTTTCTCGGTACTCCTCCGATCCGGTGGTGATCCGAGTCGTTGGTTTCTTACAGCCTAGGACCAACTATCTATCCTTTCCACGAGACTCCTCTGATCCAGAGGTGATCCGAGTCGTTGGTTGCTTATAGCCAAGGACCAATGATCTATCCTTTGCTCGAGACTCCTCTGATCCGGAGGTGATCTGAGTCGTAGGTTCTTGATAGCCTAGGACCAAGCATCCATACTTTTCTCGAGACTCCTCTGATCCAGAGGTGATCCGAGTCGTAGGTTCCTTATTGCCTAGGACCAACCATCTATCCATTTCTCGAGACACCTCTGATCCGGAGGTGATCCAAGTCGTTGGTTCCATATAGCCTAGGACCAACCATTTATCCTTTTCTCGAGTATTTTCTGATCCGGAGGTGATCTGTGTCGTTGGTTCCTTATTGCCTAGGACCAACCATCTATCCTTTTCTCGAGACTCCTCTGATCCGGAGGTGATCTGAGTCGTTGGTTCCTTATAGCCTAGGACCATCCATATATCTTTTTCTCAAGACACTTTTGATCTGGAGGTGATCCGAGTCGTTAGATCCATATAGCCTAGGACCAACCATCTATCTATTTCTCTAGACTCCTCTGATCCGGAGGTGATCCGAGTCATTGGTTCCTTACTACCAAGGACCAACCATCTATCCTATCCTCGAGGCTCCTCCGTTTCGGAGGTGATCCGAGTCGTTGGTTCCTTATAGCATAGGACGAACCATCTATCCTTTGCTCGAGACTCCACCAATCCGGAGGTGATCCGAGTCGTTGGTACCTTAAAGCCTAGGACCAACCATTTATCCTTTTCTCGAGACTCCTCTGATCCAGTGGTGATACGAGTCGTTGGTTCCTTATAGCATAGGACCAACCATCAGTCCCTTAATCGAGACTCCTCTGATCCGGAGGTGATCCGAGTCGTTGGATCCATATAGCCTAGGACCAACCGTCTATCCTTTTCTCGAAACTCCTCCGATCCGGAGGTGATCCGAGTCGTTGGTTCCTTACAGCCAGGGACCAACCATCTATCCTTTCCTTGCGACTCCTCTGATCCGGAGGTGATCCGAGTCGTTGGTTCCTTATAGCCTAGGACCAACCATCTATCCTTTGCTCGAGACTCCTTTGATCTGGAGCTGATCTTAGTCGTTGGTTCCTTATAGCCTTGGACCAACCATCCATCCTTTTCTTGAGACTCCTCCGATTAGGTGGTGATCCGAGTCGTTGGTTCCTTATTGCCTAGGACCAACCATCTATCCCGTTCTCGACACTCCTATGATCTGAAGGTGATCCGAGTGGTTGGTTCCTTATAACCTAGGACCAACCATCTATCCTTTTCTCGAGACACCTCTGATCTGGAGGTGATCCGAGTCGTTGGTTCCTTATAGCCTTGGACCTACCATCTATCCTTTTCTCGAGTCTCCTCCGATCCGGAGGTGATCCGAGTCGTTGGTTCCTAACAGCCTAGGACCTACCATCTATCCTATCCTCGAGACTCCTCTGATCCGGAGGTGATCCGAGTCGTTGGTTCCTTATAGCCTAGGACCAACCATCTATCCTTTGCACAAGACTCCTCGGATCTGGAGGTGATCCGAGTCGTAGGTTCCTGATAGCCTAGGACCAAGCATCCATCCATTTCTCGAGACTCCTCTGATCCGGAGGTGATCCGAGTCGTTGGTTCCTTATTGCCAAGGACCAACCATCTATCCATTTCTCGAGACTCCTCCGATCCAGAGGTGATCCAAGTCGTTGGTTCCATATAGCCTAGGGCCCACCATCTAACCTTTTCTCGAGACTCCTCTGATCCAAAGGTGACTTGAGACGTTGGTTCCTTATAGCCATGGACCAACCATCTATCCTTTTCTCAAGACTCCTCTGATCCGGAGGTGATTCGAGTCGTTGGTTCCTTATTGCCTAGGACAACCATCTATCCTTTTCTCGAGACTCCTCTAATCCAGAGGTGATCCGAGTCGTTGGTTCCTTACACCCTAGGACCAACCATCTATCCTTTCCTCGAGACTCCTCTGATTCGTAGGTGATCCGAGTCGTTGGTTCCAAATAGCCTAGGACCAACCATCTATCCTTTTCTCGAGACTCCTCTGATCCGGAGGTGATCTGAGTCGTTGGTTCGTTATAGCCTAGGTCCATCCATATTTCCATTTCTCGAGACACCTTTGATCTGGAGGTGATCCGAGTCGTTAGTTCCATACAGCCTAGGACCAACCATCTATCCGTTTCTCGAGACTCCTCTGATCCGGAGGTGATCCGAGTCGTTGGTTCCTTACAGCCAAGGACCAACCATCTATCCTATCCTCGAGACTCCTCCGTTCCGGAGGTGATCCGAGTCGTTGGTTCCTTATAGCCTAGGACCAACCATCTATCCTTTGCTCGAGACTCCACCGATCCGGAGGTGATCCTAGTCGTTGTTTCCTTATAGCCTTGGACCAACCATCCATCCTTTTCTCGAGACTCCACTGATCCGGTGGTGATCCGAGTCGTTGGTTCCGTATTGCCTAGGACCAACCATCTATCCATTTCTCGAGACTCCACAGATCCGGAGGTGATCCAAGTCGTTGGTTCCATATTGCCTAGGACCAACCATCTATCCTTTTCGCGAGACTCCTCTGATCCGGAGGTGATACCCTCTTATCCGGAGGTGATTTGAGTCGTTGGTTCCATATAGCGTAGGACCAACCATTTATCCTTTTCTCGAGACTCCTCCGATCCGGAGGCGATCCGAGTCGTTGGTTCCTTATTGCCTAGGACCAACCATCTATCCTTTTCTCGAGGCACCTCTGATCTGGAGTTGTTCCCAGTCGTTGGTCCTTATAGCCTAGGACCAACCTTCTATCCTTCGCTCGAGACTCCTCTGATCCGGAGGTGATCCTAGTCGTTGGTTCCTTATTGCCTAGGACCAACCATCAATCCTTTTCTCGAGACTCCTCCGTTCCGGAGGTGATCCATGTCGTTGGTTCTGTATAGCATATGACCAACCATCTATCCTTTTCTCGAGACTCCGTTGATCCGAAGGTGATCTGAGTCGTTTGTTCCTTATAGCCTAGGACTAACCATCTATCCTTTTCTCGAGACTCCTCTAATCCGGAGGTGATCCGAGTCGTTGGTTCCTTATAGCCTTGGACCAACTACCTACCCTTTTCATGAGACTCCTCAGATCTGGAGGTGATCTGTGTCGTTGGTTCCTTACAGCCTAGGACCTACCATCTATCCTTTCTCGAGTCTTTCCTGATCCGGAGGTGATCCGAGTAGTTGGTTCCGTTTTGCCTAGGACTAACCATCCATCCTTTCCTCGAGACTCCTCCGATCTAGAGGTGATTCGAGTCATTGGTTCCATAAAGCCAACGACCTACCATCTATCCTTTTCTCGAGACTCCTCTGATTCGGAGGTGATCCGAGTCGTTGGTTCCTTATAGCTTAGGACCAACCATCCATCCATTTCTCGAGACTCCTCTGATCCGGAGGTGATTCGAGTCGTTGGTTCGTTATAGCATAGGACCAACCATTTGTCCTTTGCTCGAGACTCCTCCGATCCGGAGGTGATCCGAGTCGTTGGTTCCATAAAGCCTAGGACCAACCAGTTGTCCTATTCTCGAGACTCCTCAGATCTAGAGTTGATCCGAGTCGTTGGTTCCATATAGCCGAGGACCAACAATCTATCCTTTTCCTGAGACTCCTCTGATCCGGAGGTGATCTGAGTCGTTGGTTCCCCGTAGCCTAGGACCAACCACCTATCCTTTTCTCGAGACACCCCAGATCCGGAGGTGATCCAAGTCGTTGGTTACTTGTAGCCTTGGACCAACCATCAATCCATTTCATGAGACACCTCTGATCCAGAGGTGATCCGAGTCGTTGGTTCCTAACAGCCTAGGACCAACCATCTATCCTTTCCTCGAAAATCCTCTGATCCTGAGGTGATCCGGGTTGTTGGATCCTTATAGACTAGGACCAAGCATCTTTCCTTTTCTCGAGACACCTTTGATCCAGCGGTTATCCGAGTCGTTGGTTCCTTATAGCCTAACACCAACCATCTATCCTTTTCTCGAGACTCCCCTGATCTGGAGGTGATCCGAGTCGTTGGTTCCTTACTGCCTAGGACCAACCATCTATCCATTCCTCGAGACTCCTCTGATCCGGTGGTGATCCTAGTCGTTGGTTCCTTATAGTATAGGACCAACCAAGCATCCTTTTCTCGAGACTCCTCCGATCCGGAGGTTATCTAAGTTGTCGGTTCCGAATAGCCTAGGACCTACCATTTATCCTTCTTTGGAGACTCCTCTGATCCGGAGGTGATCCGAGTCGTTGGTTCCATATAGCCTAGGACCAACCATCAATCCTTTTCTCGAGACTCCTCCGATCCAGAGGTGATCCGAGTCGTTGGTTCCTTATAGCCCGGGACCAACTATCCATCCTTTTCTCGAGACACCTCTGATCCGGAGGTGATTCGAGTCGTTGCCTCCTAACAGCCTTGGACCATCCATCTATCCTTTTCTCGAGACTTCTCAGATCTGGAGGTGATCCTAGTAGTTGGTTCCTAATTGCCAAGGACCAACCATCCATCCTTTACTCGAGACTCCTCCGATACAGAGGTGATCCGAGTCATTGGTTCCTAATAGCCTAGGACCAACCATTTATCCATTTCTCGAGACACCTCTGATCCGGATGTGATCCGAGTCGTTCGTTCCATATAGCCTAGGACCAACCACCCATCCTTTTCTCGAGACTCCTCCGATCCGGAGGTGATTCTGAGTCGTTGGTTCCTTATAGCCTAGGACCAACCATCCATCCTTTCCTCGAGACTTCTCCGATCCGGAGGTGATCCGAGTCGTTGGTTCATTATAGCCTAGGACCAACCATCTATCCTTTTCTCGAGACTCCTCGGATCCGGATTTGATCCGAGTCGTTCGTTCCATAAAGCCTAGGACCAACCATCCAAACTTTTATCGAGACTCCTCCGATCCGGAGGTGATCAGAGTCGTTGGTTCCTTATAGCATAGGACCAACCATCTGTCCATTGCTCGAGACTCCTCTGATCCAGAGGTGATCCGAGTCGTTGGTTCCTTATAGCGTAGGACCCACCATCTGTCTTTTTCTGGAGACTCCTCCGATCCGATGGTGATCCGAGTCGTTGGTTCCTTATAGCCTAGGACCAACCACCTATCCTTTTCTCGAGAATCCTCTGATCCAAAGGTGATCCAAGTCGTTCGTTCCTTATAGCCTAGGACCAACCATCTATCCTTTTCTCGAGACTCCTCTGATCCGAAGGTGATCTGAGTCATTGGTTCCATATAGCCTTAGACCAACCATCTGTCCTTTTCTCGAGACTCCACTGATCCGGAGTTGATCCGAGTTGTTGGTTCCATAAAGCCTTGGACCAACCATTTATCCTTTTCTCGAGACTCCTCCGATCCGACGGTGATCCGAGTCGTTGGTACCTTATAGCCTAGGACCAACCATCTATCCCTTTCTCGAGACTCCTCTGATCCAGAGGTAATCCGAGTCGTTGGTTCCATATAGCCGAGGAACAACCATCTGTCCTTTTTTCGAGACTCCTCTGATCTAGAGTTCATCCGAGTCGTTGTTTCCTTATATCCAAGGACCAACCATCTATCCTTTTCTCGAGACTCCTCTGATCCGAAGGTGATCCGAATCGTTGGTTCTTTATAGCCTAGGACCAACCATTCATCCTTTTCTTGAGACTCCTCTGATCCAGAGGTCATCTGAGTCGTTGGTTCCTCATAGCCAAGGGCCAACCACCTATCCTTTTCTCGAGACACCCCAGATACGGAGGTGATCCGAGTCGTTGGTAACTTGCAGCCTTGGACCAACCATCAATCCATTTCACGAGACTCCTCTGATCCGGGTCGTTGGTTCCTTACAGCCTAGGACCAACCATCAATCCTTTCCTCGAAAATCCTCTGATCCGGAGGTGATCCGAGTTGTTGGATCCTTATAGCCTAGGACCAACCATCTTTCCTTTTCTCGAGAAACCTTTGATCCGGCGGTTATCCGAGTCATTGGTTCCATATAGCCTAAGACCAACCATCTATCCTTTTCTCGTGAGTCCTCTGATCTGGAGGTGGTCCGAGTCGTTGGTTCCTTACTGCCTAGGACCAACCATCTATACATTCTTCGAGACTCCTCCGATCCGGAGGTGATCCTAGTCGTTGGTTCCTTATAGCCTAGGACCAACCATCTACCCTTTTCTCGAGACTACTCCGATCTGTAGGTTATCAGAGTCGTCGGTTCCTAATAGCCTCAGACCAACCATCTATCCTTTTCTTGAGACTCCTCTGATCCGGAGGTGATCCGAGTCGTTGGTTCCATATAGCCTAGGACCAACCATCAATCCTTTTCTCGAGACTCCTCCGATCCGGAGGTGATCCAAGTCGTTGGTTCCTTATAGCCATGTACCAACTATCCATCCTTTTCTCGAGACACCTCTGATCCGGAGGTGATTCGAGTCGTTGGTTCCTTACAGCCTAGGACCAACCATCTATCCTTTTCTCGGGGCTTCTCTGATCCGGAGGTGATCGTAGTAGTTGGTTCCTAACTGCCTAGGACCAACCATCCATCCTTTCCTCGAGACACCTCTGATCCGGAGGTGATCAGAGTCGTTGGTTCGTTATAGCCTAGGACCAAACATCTATCCTTTTCTTGAGACTCCTCCGATCCGGATGTGATCCGAGTCGTTCGTTCCATATAGACTAGGACCAACCATCCAACCTTTTCTCGAGACTCCTCCGATCCGGAGGTGATCTGAGTCGTTGGTTCCTTATAGCATAAGAACAACCATCTGTCCATTTCTCGAGACTCCTCTGATCCAGAGGTGATCCGAGTCGTTGGTTCCTTATAGCCCAGGACCAACCATTTGTCCTTTTCTCTAGACCCCTCCGATCCGAAGTTGATCCGAGTCGTTGCTTCCATATAGCCTAGGACCAACCATCTATCCTTTTCTCGAGAATCCTCTGATCCAGAGGAGATCTGAGTCGTTGGTTCCATATAGACAAGGACCAACCATCTGTCCTTTTCTCGAGACTCCTTTGATCCGAAGGAGATCCGAGTCATTGGTTCCTTATAGCTTAGGACCGACCATCTGTCCTTTTCTCGAGACTCCTCCGATCCGTAGGTGATCCGAGCCGTTGGTTCCTTATAGCCCAGGACCAACCATCTATCCTTTTCTCGAGACTCCTCTGATTCGGAGGAGATCCGAGTCCTTGGTTCCTTATAGCCTAGGACCAACCATCCATCCTTTTCTCGAGAGACCTTTGATCCAGATGTGATCCGAGTTGTTGGTTCCTTATAGCCTAGGACCAACCATCCATCCTTTTCTCGAGACTCCTCTGATCTGAAGGAGATCCGAGTCGTTGGTTCCTTACAGCCTACGACCAACCATCCATCTTGATCTCGAGACTCCTCTGATCCAAAGGTGATCCGAGTCGTTGGTTCCATACTGCCTAGGACCAACCATCTATCCTTCTCTCGAGACTCCTCCGATCCGAAGGTGATCCTAGTCGTTGGTTCCTTATAGCCTAGGTCCAATCTTCCATCCATTTCTCGCGACTCATCTGATCCAGAGGTGATCCGAGTCGTTGGTTCCTTATAGCATAGGACCAACCATCTGTCCTTTGCTCGAAACTCCGCTGATGCAGACGTAATCCGAGTCGTTGGTTCATTATAGCCAAGGACCAACCATCTGTCCTTCTCTCGAGACTCCTCAGATCCGGGGATGATCCGAGTCGTAGGTTCCTTATAGTCAAGGACCAACCATCAATCCATTTCTCGAGACTCCTCTGATCCGGAGGTGATCCGAATCGTTGGTTCCTTATAGCCTAGGACCAACCATCTATCCGTTTCTCGAGACTCCTCTGATCCGACGGTGATCCGAGTCGTTGTTTCCTTATATCCAAGGACCAACCATCTATCCTTTTCTTGAGACTCCTCAGATCCGGATGTGATCCGATTTGTTGGTTCCAAATAGCCTAGGACCAACCATCTATCCTTTTCTCGAGACACCTTTGATCCGGAGGTGATCTGAGTCGATGGTTCCTTATAGCCTAGGACCAACCATGTATCCATTTCTCGAGACTCCTCCGATCCAGAGGTGATCCGAGTCGTTGGTTCCTTACAGCCTAGGACCAACCATCTATCTTTTCCTCGAGACTCCTCCGATCTGGAGGTGATCCGAGTCGTTGGTTCCTCGTAGCCTAGGACCAACCATCTATCCTTTGCTCGAGACACCTCTGATCCGGAGGTGATCCTAGTCGTTGGTTCCTGATAGCCTAGGACCAAGCATCCATCATTTTCTCGAGACTCCCCTGATCTGGAGGTGATCCGTGTCTTTGGTTCCTTATTGCCTAGGACCAACCATCTATCCTTTTCTCGAGACTCTTCTGATCCGGAGGTGATCCAAGTCGTTGGTTCCAAATAGCCTCGGACCAACCATCTATCCTTTTCTCGAGACTCCACTGATCCGGAGGTGATCTGAGTCGTTGGTTCCATTGAGCCTAGGACCAACCATCTATCCTTTTCTCGAGATTCCACAGATCCGGAGGAGATCCGAGTCGTCAGTTCCATATAACCTAGGACCAACCATCATCCTTTTCTCGAGACTCCTTTGATCCGGGGGTGATCCGAGTTGTTGGTTCCTTATAGCCTAGGACCAACCATCCATCCTTTTATCGAGACTCCTCTAATCAGGAGGAGATCCGAGTCGTTGGTTCCATGTAGCCAACGACCAACCATCCATTCTTTTCTCGAGATTCCTTTGATCCGGAGGTGATCCGAGTCGTTGGTTCCTTACAGCCAAGGGCCAACCACCTATCCTTTTATCGAGACTCCTCTGATTCGAAGGTGATCCGAGTTGTTGGTTATTTTTAGCCTGGGATCAACCATTTATCCTTTTCTCGAGACACCTCCGATTCGAAGGTGATCCGAGTCGTCGGTTCCATATAGCCTAGTACCAAAAATCTGTCTGTTTCTCGAGACTCCTATGATCCGGTGGTGATCCGAGTCGTTGGTTCCTTACAGCCTAGGACCAACCTTCTATCCTTTCCTCGAGACTTCTCTGATCCGGAGGTGATCCCAGTCGATGGTTCCATATAGCTTAGGACCAACCATCTATCCTATGCTCGAGACTCCTCAGATCCAGTGGTGATCCTAGTCGTTGGTTCCTTATAGCCATGGACCAACCTTCCATCCTTTTCTCGAGACTCCTCTGATCTAGTGGTGATACGAGTCGTTGGTTCCTTATTGCCAAGGACCAACCATCTATCCTTTTCTCGAGACTCCATTGATCCGGAGGTGATCCAAGTCGTTGGTTCCATATAGCCTAGGACCAACCATCTATCCTTTTCTCGAGACTCCTCTGATCCGGAGGTGATACCCTGTGATCAGGAGGTCATCTGAGTCATTGGTGCCGTATAGCCTAGGACCAACCATCTATCCTTTTCTCGAGACTCCTCTGATCCAGAGGTGATCCGAGTCAATGGTTCCTTATAGCCTAGGACCAACCATCTATCCTTTTCTCGAGAATCCTTTGATCCGGAGGAGATCCGAGTCGTTGGTTCCATATAGCCAAGGACCAACCATCTGTCCTTTTCTCGAGACTCCTTTGATACGGAGGATATCCGAGTCGTTGGTTCCTTATAGCCCAGGACCGACCTTCTGTCCTTTTCTCGAGACTCCACCGATCTAGAGGTGATCCGAGTCGTTGGTTCCTTATAGCCTAGGACCAACCATCAATCCTTTTCTCGAGACTCCTCCGATCCGGAGGTGATCCAAGTCGTTCGTTCCTTATTGCCATGTAACCACTATCCATCCTTTTCTCGAGACACCTCTAATCCGGAGGTGATTCGAGTCGTTGGTTCCTTACAGCCTTGGACCTACCATCAATCCTTTTCTCGGGACTTCTCTGATCCGAAGGTGATCCTAGTAGTCGGTTCCTAATTGCCTAGGACCAACCATCCATCCTTTCCTCGAGACTCCTTCGATCCGGAGGTGATCCGAGTCGTTGGTTCATTATAGCCTAGGACCAACCATCTATCCTTTTTTCGAGACTCCTCTAAATCGGATGTGATCCGAGTCGTTCGTTCCATATAGCCTAGGACCAACCATCCAACCTTTTCTCGAGACTCCTCCGATCCGGAGGTGATCCGAGTCGTTGGTTCCTTATAGCATAGGACCAACCATCTGTCCATTGCTCGAGACTCCTCCGATCTAAAGGTGATTCGAGTCGTTGGTTCCTTATAGCCTAGAACCAACCATTTGTCCTTTTCTCGAGACCCCTCCGATCCTGTGTTGTTCCGAGTCGTTGGTTCCATATAGCCTAGGACCAACCATCTATCCTTTTCTCGAGACACCTCTGATCTGGAGGTGATCCGAGTCGTTGGTTCCTTATAGCCTAGGACCAACCACCTATCCTTTTCTCGAGACTCCTCTGATCCGAAGGTGATCCGAGTCGTTCGTTCCTTATAGCCTAGGACCAACCATCTGTCCTTTTCTCGAGACTCCTATGATCCGGAGTTTATCCGAGTCGTTAGTACCATTTAGCCTTGGACCAACCATCAATCCTTTTCTCGAGACTCCTCTGATCCGGAGTTTATCCGAGTCGTTGGTTCCTTATTACCTCAGACCAACCATCTATCCCTTTCTCGAGACTCCTCTGATCCGGAGGTGATTCGAGTAGTTGGTTCCTCGTAGACTAGGACCAACCATCTATCCTTTTCTCGAGACACCAATGATCTGGAGGTGATCCGAGTCGTTGGTTCCTTCTAGCCTAGGACCAACCATCTAACCTTTTCTCAAGACTCCTCTGATCCGGAGGTGGTTCGAGTCGTTCTTTTCTTTCAGCCTAAGACCAACCATCTAACCGTTCCACGAGAATCCTCTGATCCTGAGGTGATCCGATTTGTTGGATCCTTATAGCCTAAGACCAACCATCAATGTGTTTCTCGAGACACCTCTGATCCGGCGGTGATCCGAGTCGTTGGTTCTATACAGCCGAGGACCAACCACCTATCCATTCGTCGAGACTCCTCTAATCTGGAGGTGATCCTAGTCAGTGGTTCCTTATAGCCTAGGACCAACCATCTATCCTTTTCTGGAGACTCCGCTGATCCGGAGGTGATCCGACTCGTTGGTTCCATATAGCCTAGGACCAACCATCAGTCCTTTGCTCGAGACTCCTCTAATCCGGAGGTGATCCGTGTAATTGGTTCCTTATGGCCTAGGACCAACCACCCATCCTTTTCACGAGAATCCTCTGATCCGGAGGTGATCTGAGACTTTGGTTCCTTGTAGCCTAGGACCAACCATCTATCCTTTTCACAAGACTCCTCGGATCCGGAGGTGATTCGAGTCGTTGGTTCCTAGTATCCTAGGACCAACCATCTATCCTTTTCTCGAGACTCCACTGATCCGGAGGTGATCTGAGTTGTTGGATCCTTACAGCCTAGGACCAACCATCTATCCTTTGCTCGAGACCCCTCTGATCCGGAGGTGATCCGAGTCGTTGGTTCCATATAGCCTAGGACCAACCATCTATCCTTTTCTCGAGACACCTCTGATCCGAAGGTGATCCAAGTCGTTGGTTCCTTATAGCCTAGGACCAACCATCCATCCTCTACACGAGAATCCTTTGATCAGGAGGTGATTCGAGTGATTGGTTCCTTATAGCATAGGATCAACCATCCATCCTTTTCTCGTGACTCTTCTGAACTGGAGGTGATCCGAGTCGTTGGTTCCTTACAGCCTAGGACCAGCCATCTATCCTTTTCTCAAGACACCTCTGATTCGGAGGTGATTCGAGTCATTGGTTCCTTATAGCCTAGGACCAACCATTTATCCCTTTCTCGAGACTCCTCTGATCCGGAGGTGATCCGAGTCGTTGGTTCCTCGTTGCCTAGGACCAACCATCTATCCTTTTCTCGAGACACCACAGATCCGGTGGTGATCCGAGTCGTTGGTTACTAGTAGCCTTGGTCCAACCATCTATCCATTTCACGAGACTTCTCTGGTCTGGAGGTGATCCGAGTCGTTGGTTCCTTATAGCCTAGGACCAACCATCAATCCTTTCCTTGAGAATCCTCTGATCAGGAGGTGATCCGATTTGTTGGATCCATTTAGCCTAGGACCAAACATCTTTCCTTTTCTCGAGACACCTCTGATCCGGCAGTTATCCGAGTCGTTGGTTCCATATAGCCTAAGACCAACCATCTATCCTTTTCTCGAGACTCCTTTGATCCAGAGGTGATCCGAGTCGTTGGTTCCTTATAGCCAAGGACCAACCATCTATCCTTTTCTCGAGACTCCTCTTATCCGAAGGTGATTCGAGTCGTTGGTTCCATATAGCATAGAACCAACCATCTGTCCTTTTCTCGAGACTCCACTGATCTGGGGTTGATCCGAGTCGTTGGTTCCGTATAGCCTTGGACCAACCGTCTATCCTTTACTCAAGACTCCACTGATCCGAAGGTGATCCGAGTCGTTGGTTCCTTATAGCCTAGGGCCAACCATTTAGCCCTTTCTTGAGACTCCTCTGATCCGGAGGTGATCCGAGACGTTGGTTCCTTATAGCCTAGGACCAACCATTTATCCCTTTCTTGAGACTCCTCTGATCCGGAGTTGATCCGAGTCGTTGATTCCTCGTAGCCTAGGACCAACCATCTATCCTATTCTCGAGACACCCCAGATCCGGAGGTGATCCGAGTCGTTGGTTACTTGTAGCCTTGGACCAACCATCTATCCATTTCACGAGACTCCTCTGATTCAGAGGTGATCCGAATCGTTAGTTCCTTACAGCCTAGGACCAACCATCTATCTTTCCTCGAGAATCCTCTGATCCGGAAGTGATCCGAGTTGTTGGATCCTTATAGCCTAGGACCAACCATCTTCCCTTTTCTCGAGACACCTCTGATCCAGCGGTTATCCGAGTCGTTGGTTCCATATAGCCTAAGACCAACCATCTATCCGTTTCTCGAGACTCCTCTGATCCGGAGTTGATCCGAGTCGTTGGTTCCTTACAGCCTAGGACCAACCATCTATCCATTCCTCGAGACTCGTCTAATCCGGAGGTGATCCTAGTCGTTGGTTCCTTATAACCAAGGATCTACCATCCATCCTTTTCTCGAGACTCGTCTGATCCGGAGGTTATCTGAGTCATTGGTTCCTTATAGCCTAGGACCAACCATCTATCTATTTCTTGAGACTCCTCTGATCTGGAGGTGATCCGAGTCGTTGGTTCCATATAGCCTAGGACCAACCATCAATCCTTGTCTCAAGACTCCTCCGATCCGGAGGTGATCCGAGATGTAGGTTCCATATAGCCCTGGACCAACTATCCACCCGTTTCTCGAGACACCTCTGATCCGGAGGTGATCCGAGTCGTTGGTTCCCTACAGCCTAGGACCAACCATCTATCCTTTTCTCGAGACTTCTCAAGTCCGGAGGTGATCCTAGTAGTTGGCTCCTAATTGCCTAGGACCAACCATCCATCCATTCCTCGAGACTCCTCCGATTCGGAGGTGATCCGAGTCGTTGGTTCCTTATATCCTGGGACCAACCATCTATCCTTTTCTCGAGACTCCTCTGATCCGATGGTGATCCGAGTTGTTGGTTCCATATAGCCTAGGACCAACCATCTGTCCTTTTCTCGAGACTCCTCTGATCCGGAGTTGATTCGAGTCGTTGGTTCCAAATCGCCTTGGACCAACCATCAGTCCTTTTCTCGAGACTCCTCTGATCCGGAGGTGATCCGAGTCGTTGGTTCCTCGAAGCCTAGGACCAACCATCTATCCTTTTCTCGAGACACCTCTGATCTGGAGGTGATCCGAGTCGTTGATTCCTTATAGCCTAGGACCAACCACCTATCCTTTTCTCGAGACTCCTCTGATCCGAAGGTGATCCGAGTCGTTGGTTCCATATAGTGTAGGTCCAACCATCTGTCCATTTCTCGAGATTCCTCTGATCCAGAATTGATCCGAGACGTTGGTTCCATATAGCCTTGGACCAACCATCAATCCTTTTCTCGAGACTCCTCTGATCCGATGGTGATCCGAGTCGTTAGTTCCTTATAGCCTAGGACAAACCATCTATCCCTTTCTCGAGACTCCTCTGATCCGGAGGTGAACCGAGTCATTGGTTCCTCGTAGCCTACGACCAACCATCTATCCTTTTCTCGAGACACCTCTGATCTGGAGGTGATCCGAGTGGTTGGTTCCTTGTTGCCAAGGACCAACCATCTATCCTTTTCTCAAGACTCCTCAGATCCGGTGGTGATCCGAGTCGTTCGTTCCTTACTACCTAGGACCAACCATCTATCCTTTCCACGAGAATCCTCTGATTCGGAGGTGATCCGAGTTGTTGGATCCTGATAGCCTAGGACCAACCATCTATCCGTCTCTCGTGACACCTTTGATCCGGCGGTGATTCGAGTCATTGGTTCCGTACAGCCTTGGACCAACCATCTATCCATTCCTTGATACTCTTATGATCCGGTGGTAATCCGAGTTGTTGGTTCGTTATAGCCTAGCACCAACCATCTATCCTTTTCTCGAGACACCTCTAATCCGGACGTGATCCGAGTCGTTGGTTCCTTACAGCCTTGGACCAACCATCTATCCTTTTCTCGAGACTTCTCTGATCCAGAGGTGATCCTAGTAGTTGGTTCCTAATTGCCTAGGACCAACCATCCATTCTTTCCTCGAGACTCCTTCGATCCGGAGGTGATCCGAGTTGTTGGTTTGTTATAGCCTAGGACCAACCATCTATCCTTTTCTCGAGACACCTCTGATCCGGAGGTGATCCGAGTCGTTGTTTCCTTACAGCCTAGGACCAACCATCTATCCTTTTCTCGAGACTTCTCTGATCCTGAGGTGATCCTAGTAGTTGGTTCCTTATAGCCTAGGACCAACCATCTATCCCTTTCTCGAGACTCCTCATATCCGAAGGTGATCCGAGTAGTAGGTTCCTCGTAGCCTTGGACCTATAATCTCTCCTTTTCTCGAGACACCTCTGATCTGGAGGTGATCCGAGTCGTTGGTTCCTTGTTGCCTAGGACCAACCATCTATCCTTCTCTCAAGACACCTCTGATCCGGAGGTGATCCGAGTCGTTCGTTCCTTACAGCCTAGGACTAACCATCTATCCTTTCCACGAGAATCCTCAGATCCGGAGGTGATCCGAGTTGTTGGATCCTTATAGCCTAGGACCAACCATCAATTCGTTTCTGGAGACACCTCTGATCCGGCAGTGATCCGAGACGTTGGTTCCGTACAGCCTAGGACCAACCATCTATCCTTTCCTCGAGACTCCTTTGATCCAGAGGTGATCCTAGTCAGTGGTTCCTTATAGCCTAGGACCAACCCTCTATCCTTTGCTCGAGACTCCACTGATCAGAAGGTGATCTTAGTCATTGGTTCCTAATAGCGTAGGACCAGCCATCCATCCTTTTCTCGAGACTCCTTCGATCCAGAGGTGATCCGAGTCATTGGTTCCATATAGCCTAGGTCAAACCATCTGTCCTTTGCTCGAGACTCCTCTAATCTGGAGGTGATCCGTGTCGTTGGTTCCTTATGGCCTAGGACCAACCATCCATCCTTTTCTCGAGAATCCTCTGATTCGGTGGTGAACCGAGTCTTTGGTTCCTTGTAGCCTAGGACCAACCATCTATCCTTTTCTCAAGACTCCTCTGATCCAAAGGTGATTCGAGTCGTTGGTTCCTTGTAGCCTAGGACCCACCATCTATCCTTTTCTCGAGACTCCTCTGATCCGGAGGTGATCCGAGTCGTTGGATTCTTACAGCTTGGGACCAACCATCTATCCTTTCCTCGAGACTCCTCTGATCCGGAGGTGATCCAAGTCGTTGGTTCCATAAGGCCTAGGACCAACCATCTATCCCTTTCTCGAGACTCCTCTGATCCGGAGGTGATCGGAGTCGTTCGTTCCTTGTAGCCTAGGACCAACCATCCATACTTTTCTCGAGACTCCTCAGATCCGGAGGTGATCCGAGTCGTTGGTTCCTTATAGCCTTGGACCAACCATCCATCCTTTTCTCGAGACTCCTCTGATCCGGAGGTGATCCGAGTCGTTGGTTCCTTGTAGCCTAGGACCAACCATCCATTTTTTCT
>JAMKQA010005405.1:0-13629 GCA_024699735.1 Posidonia australis
TTAACAATTGGATCCAACATCTACTATAAGATTAATTTTGGTATATTTTTTAGGGAGAGAAAATTAGAATAAGTTGAAATAAAGACAAAAAAAAACGCTTGAGCTTTATTATATAAATCTTTAAGAATTAATAAAAAGGGAGTATATTTACACATCTTTATATAAGGATAAATAAGTTTACAAAAAGAGAGGGAGCTGAAATTTTATGATATTTTTTGCTAATGACAAAAAGGGGGAGAGTACTGCGAAAAATCAATTTGTTGTTTTACCTTGAAATATTTGTAGTTTTGTCATCATCAAAAAGGGGGAGATTGTTGGTTTTATTAGCCTTATCTTGATTTTGATGATAACAAAAGACTAATGTGCTTTATAAGAATATTTCATAATTCATATTTGCAAGGAAGATCATTGAAAGACTCAGAAGATTCAAGCATAAAAGGGACGATATTTGAAGAAGAAAAAGATCCATGTGCTACCAAGAAGAATTCAAGATGACGGAAAAGGAGAAGAAAAATTAAATAATATTTGTAATTATTTCGATGTAATTTTCTATTTATGCGTGTACCTAGGAACTTGTATTAATCTCCCAAATATCTACATAGAGGCATAGGAAAATTGCCTTAGCCCCAAAACCAACCATTCATTGAAAAACATTCATTATAGGACTAAGGGCATTTTCAGCATACCGAATTTCCTCGGTATACCGAAATATATGCAGATTAGAAAAATCAGAAAAGAAACCCAGAACGGCATACCGAAATTCTCCGACATACCGTATCAGAGATTTTCGACATACCGAATTATTTTCAAGAAGTCAATTTTCAATGAGGCTTCAGGAAGTCAATTTTCAAGAAGTTTCTTAAGAGTTGAAAGCAGAAGATGAAATATATAATAGTATTGGATTAACTCAAGAACAAAAAAAGAAGACGTAGTGGATCGAAATACGTGAAAATATCATAAATTCTATGTAACATGGTCGATAATTTTAATTCATTTTTAAGAATTTGTAATGTTATTTTAAACTTTTGTATGACTCAAATTTATATTTAGAAATTGAGTATTTGATTGATTTTCAAATTAACACTTGTGATATTAATAATGTTTGTTTTTTTTTTTTCTGGAATCTGTTGATAAGTACAATCAGCTATATTTTAATTTTCTTTACTTTCTTGAATAAACACAAATAATAGGAAAATAAGTTAACGGAAAAACAATTTCTCTTATTTCCTAATTCTTAACCATTTTCGTTGATTTTAGAATTTTATTTTCTACCAAATTATATGCATAAACAAATTCAAAAATTCCTTATTACTCAAATAGGATAGCGCAATAATAATAAATTAATATATGATTGATAGTTCAAGAAGAGTTGCATCATACAGGGAGAAACAGATTGATAAGATAAGTCACTATGCATAAGTATCTGACACGGATAATATAGCCTTCCATCTCCAAACTGCCAATCCATCCACTGGCCGTCACTCATCTCCTAGACTTATGGACCATTCCGGCCCCTTCATGATTGACGATGAATAGTATAAAAAAAAATGTTAAAAAAAGAGGTCGCGAAATTCAACTCCACATAATTATAGATCGTCCCTGTCCACAAAAGAAATGATACAAGCCACTCGTTGCGTGTACACGGCATCAAACTATTTACGTGCAAAATAATCTACGTGACTTGTCAGCTTGGAAAAGCCCTGACGGAAGAGTACAGTGAAGTGACATGGACACCATTTATCAAAGCAAAGACCAAGCTCGTCGTTTTCCATGACGTCGTGGAGATGAAGGAGGACAACATATGAAGATGTACCAGTGCGTCGTATGTGGACGTCTTACTTGGTGAGGAAGGATCTTGCAACGCATAAGCACGTGGAGCTTGACACAGGTTTCTACAAGGATTTTTGGCCTTTAAAATATCCATAACTTAAGGTCGGATGTATGCTCATTGCTTCAATCTCTTATTGAAAAGATTGATATACGTATAATTGATTAGACGTCTTATTTTTTTAATCTATAAGTGAACGATTAACTCTAGTCAAGCATGTGTTTTTTTTCTTCTAATACCATTGTATATCTTAGCAGTTACGAGGATTCCTATTTATGTTGGAAACAAGGTTGAGAAACTTATGCACGGTTTTTCGTGGAAGAAATGTCATTGGATTAACTGAGATATATGCTTTTCTTACGGCTCAAGATGTGGACCTCGGCGTTCGTAGGATGGAGGATATTTATTTCTCTTTGTAATAAAAAATTACTGGATGTTGCTTCGTAAAGAGTCTTTATGAAGTAATTAGTTTTGTTCTACTAAATATAGTGCATAGTTGAAGGAATGGTGTCACTCGCCTTCCTTTGGTTCTTTGAGATGAAAAGATCCGGTGTTAGTTCTTCTATGGATTATCTCTCATTCCCTTTAACTTATTGATAAAGATAACGAATCTTTTTGTTGTGATAAATGGTGGTTTCGTGGTATTATTAAGGATGTATTTGAGACGAGTACGTGCTTTGATGGTGCAAATTCTTTTAGTGATGTCTTTCATCACATGGACGTATTTGTTGATTACGTTGACTTTCATCAGCCCTCTTCGTCTGTTGAGATGTGATGTGGATCCCAATGACGTAGAGGATAGACTTGTTTAGCTTTCTACTTTAGATGATGTGTTCTCCATTAAAAACACTTGGAAGATTTTGAATTCTAATGCCGTTCTCGATCAAGCATCTACAGGTAGATTTGGTTTTCTTTTCTTGCCTTCCTTCTAGTATTTCTTGCCTTCCTTCTACAGGTAGATTTTTCTCTTTACGAATATGTGAGCATGTGTGTGTTGTTTTGAGTTATTCTTGACTTTGAATCGTTGATCTATAACCTATTGCTTTTAATAAAAGTTACCTTCTTTTTGCCCAAAAAGACATCCAATTTGGTAGAAGAAAGAGAGACAACGTGAGTACTGCAGTTGAACTTGGACTTGGAATTTATCGGGAAAAGCCGACGTGACGTGAGAAGCAGGAACGGACGGGGCTCACCACGGCCATTTAAAACCACGACTCCTCGCAGAAGCGTTTCCGTAAATGAGCAGAAAACAAATAGTCACGTAGAACAACAGTACCTTGGCTGTTTTCAGAAGTAGAAAAAAAACAGTAGTACCTTGACTTTTTCGTGAAAATGCGTGGTGATTCGAAGGCCCCAAGCATCACTTTTGGTAACACATGAGTTACTTGCTGTAGGAGTTTCCGTTGTCGCGGCAAACACTGCTAAACAGGAGTTAGCTTCTTCTAGCCTGTAGAGATACGTAGGTATGGGACGGATATAATTTTATTGCTATCCTTGTCTTTTAAATTTAGATAGGTAGTAAGATAGTTATAGACTCACATCTCTTATAGTTAGACATGAAAATCGGACTGGACGGTCCAGTCCGGGCCCGACATGGCCCAAGTCCGACAATCTTATCTGTGGGTCGGACCAGATCAGGTCTGCTGTGGGTCGTGGGCCGTGTTGGACTATCAATATAAAATGAGTCTCTTGTTTTGTGGACCGGGTCGACCCAGTTTCCACGTCTACTTATAGTTCTATCATGACTTGTTCCATTATCTAAGGTATAATATAAAATGAGTAGGATAAACAGGTATAATATTATTTAAACATTGATTGTTTAAATAAGTAATTAAAATTACATTCTATTATTATATACATTATAAATTATTAGAACTTGAGAATTTATAGTTAAAATACTATACTTGAATGTCTCATTACAGATTTAAAGAGAAATTACTAAACAAGTGTATAAAATATTATTCATCATTTCAAAATTTTAGAAGAAAACTAAAATAAAAAAAGTAATTAGAATAATGTAAATAGATAGGTAAAGAGGTGACAAATATATAATTATCCTTATCTGTAACTTATAAGAATATAGGTAAAACGAATGACGGGTAAACGAATAATAATGGAAATTTATCTTACCCTTACTTGTAAAAAACGAGACAAGTAAAGGTGAGTAATGGATAAAAACCTTCTCCATTTATAGACTTATTTTGAATTCTACAATCTTAATTTGGACTTTTAAATTGTAGTCCAAAAGTCGAAACTTTCTACGAGAAGACGATGTATGCATGGATTTACTATTTTGAGTGTAGTTCTAAATCATTAACTTAGGCTTCATTTGGAATTACTTTTCAAAATATAATTTTTAATAAAAAACTAAATTTTGTTAAAAGTTATATATTACAGTTTTTCTGTCGATAGTTTTTTTAATTCAAAATCTTAGAAAAATTGATCACTACTTTTGAAAAAGAATACTAGATCCATTTAGAACTACTTTTTCAAATGCAGTTTCAAACGCATTTAGTTTTCAAATGCACTACTTTTGAAAAAAAAAATACTTTTGAAAAATGTTTGTTTAGCAAAGGTTTCAATTCCAAATGCAATTTCAACCTCCATTTAGTTTAGCTTATTAACACTCACACTATGTGATAATTTGACGTTGATCGCATTATAAATCAAATGAACCTAACATGATAAATTCTGTATGTAATTTGAGGTGATAAGAATGTTCGATTGCAATGTATTCTGTAGAACATGGAGATCAAAGTTAGGAATAGATACTCCATCTAATTATAGAATAAATTTTATCTTTCAACTTAATATTTTCTTCATATTTAAAGGAAATACAATAATATATTATGGAATAACCACTTTGTATCAAAATAAATAAAACTAGAATCTAAATTTTCCACCAAACAACCTTTTTATAGATGTATTGTACTACAAGAAAATCAAGGTTGTGAGTTTCCTCAAATTTTACGTGAGAATATTGATTCTAGTTAATTTTTTGTAAACGGTTATTAATATATATTACACTCAAATACTTGACTATGAGAAACCACCACCAACTGATGTAATATATATGATGTCCGTGGGAGTCGAACTCCTGATCTCTCGTACAATCATAAAGAGACTTCACCAGTAGACCAAGTATTTGCAGACGAATTCTAATTAATTTTAAGCATCTAAATTTTTTACCAAAAACACCTTTAGATAACATTTGGAAGTACTTTCAGAAAGTAAGTAAGATTCTAATGTAAGACCGAGAATACGATTCCCACAATCGTTTCAATTCTAATTCAAGATCTAGAAATGTCGATTCTTCTGCGGAAAGCAAAACTTTTGTTGCATCGATGGAAACAAATTCTTGCATAAAAGTCAACCAGATTCTTGCATAATCTAAAGCTTCGACAAGCAACTCTTGTCACTGTGTTTAAGAGGAATAATAGTGATCATCTTAGGTTTAATTGGCCCCCATCTCTTCTCAAATGTGCCTGGATTATATAAAAATTTATTAAAAGCAAGGGAATAAATAGATTTATTTTCATCCCCTCATCTCCTCATTGTTTGTGGCTTGGTGGAGCCATTTGCATCTCTACGATGACTTCCACGCTTAAGCTCTTTCTACATGTTGGCAAGTGGGTGTGGCAATGGGACCTAATTCTACAATTCTTAACCAGTAGCGTTACAAACACGTATTAATCCACATCAATGTGTTAATGTCTCCATTAAGAAAAATGAATCTCTTCCACCAGTTTCTTTTTTCCCCTCCCTAAATCACTAGAACAACGAGACGTCCACTAATGCAAGGGTTGGTGAGGTTGCCATGAGATGATTTTTGTCCCCCACTTTTTTCCCTTAGATATGGATTTGACTATCATCACTAAGTAATAAATTCTCATTGTGATTGTACGTGAAGTAAGAATTACGAAAGCTCTAAAGTGTTTTGATACATATTTATTTTTTTCTTGAGATTTTGACAAATTTAACAATAATATGGGTTAACCAAGTAAACTACGTGAGCTTAACGAATAATTATGTATCAAAAACAGAGAAAAACTGCAGCCCCTACGTGTTTCCATGGGTCACACGCTCATGTGGTTGGTAACGTACTCCAATCAGGAAATGAGAGTGCGTGGCCGATCCTTCCTCTTTGAGAGACCTTGTCTGCGTCCAATTTGGTGTCTGCATGTGGTTTTCTGCAATGATGTCGACTGCTTGCCACTTTCAACCCTGTCACCTTTGGGGGTGTGGGAATCTTTCGTCACTAGGGAATTTATCGCTTCTTCCACAAGGAAGCAGCTCATTTCCTGTCGTCTGTTTCAGAAAATTTTTTGTCTATTTCCGGATCGTCCTGTTCTTAATATAAATTTTTGTTATATATATTTAAGATATTTTAAGAATTTTTGGTGTCCATAATTAAGATATTTTGTATTCTTCTATGTCAGTAGCCTTCTGTATCTTATATTTAACTTTAATTTATAATGAAATATCTTTCTCTTTTAGTTCCAACGATATAGATTTACTTGATCAAATCTCGTAAGTATTTGTATTTATAATTGTATTTTTTTTATTTGTTTCTTACCATTTAATTTTTATTTATGCAAAAAAAGAGTTTTTTTTTTTCTCCAAATAGAGGTGAAGGTGTGCATTCATTTCTTAGGCTCAAGTCCTCGGAGTTTTTTGTTTGTTTGCTGGGAGTATTAGTTTTCATATATAATTAAATTTCAACTCTTGGATAATAAAAAAAAGGACAAATGATATGATAAGTTTCACAAATAATATTAAAAAAAATAATCTCAGTGTAAGAATTGATGTAAATAAATAATGTACATTAATCGGTACTGAAAAAATAATGAATCTGTCGTCTATCGTCTTGGTATTAGGTTAGTTTTAAATTTCAGTCCTGCAAGACAAGTAAGATTATAATGGGAGTACAATTAATGTATATACATGGTAGACATCAGCCCATCCCAATTACGATAGCCCATTAAGAACTCTAATTTGAACTTTCTCATAGCACCCACCGTTTCCACACAACCCCCCCGCCTACACCATTTCCTGCTACTTCCTTTCCATCTCCATCACTACAATAACAGGCGCAACCATCAATGGCTCTTCTCCACCACTACTCTCTCCAACAACCCGTGCAATATTATCACCAATCCTTGCAGAACATGAGGTACACCTAGCAGCCAAGCCGGACGTTGTGTGGTTTGTGGTTTTTCCATAGAATGTGATTTCTTATCTGAAATTTACTCATCCTGGTTTTAACATTCTGTCAAATTTAAATATTATAAGTTTCTTTCTTTTTATTTTTTTTTAAAATTCCACCACTATTGGGATTTGAATCTGTATCTCTTTAATAATAATAATAATAATCACGTATCGAATGAATTATGTTGTGTGTTAATTTGATTCATAAGTTGTGATTACTTCTTTTGTTAAGTTGAATTTATTTTCTTGTTTCGCAATGATTCTGGTTATAAAATGATTTTTAACAGAATAAAGGTGTCAGACAATGTCTCATTGTCTCAGTGGCTGGGAGAACTCTAAACACGCCACAGGGTCCAGGTTCGAATCCTGAAGCATACATAAAAAAAAAATCTCCTCTAATTATCTCAACCGTTGACAAAAAAAACAGAATAAAGGTGTCAGAATCATTACGAAGTGTAACTAATTTACTAAGATATTCCCCTATTAGGATGAAATAAACTAAGTCTACATACATGTTTAACTTCATATGTATGGTTTTCACATGATATTGTTAAACCGAATTTATATTCACATGATACTGAGTAGTAATAGTGTCAACCCAGTCATGATACATACCTATTTAGGTTTCTTAGGTACAGCCAAAATTCTTAATAAATTGTCAAATGAGGAAACTCTTCATTGACAAAAAAACTTTTGACTACCCCTAAACATAGAATTTTCTAATATCAGGGCTAAAACAATTTTGATCTACATATAATAACCAAATTTTCGACTCTTACTACATATTGAATCAAACTCAACTCGCACTACACCTAGCTGAAAATTAAGTTACCCGCAAGACAACTGATGGGAATGCATAAAGTATTATCAAGTATAATGTCAAAGACTCACTATACCAAACACCTTATAACCTGAGCCCTATCATCATTTTCTCGGTGGGCCTATTTCTGAGGCCCAACTACCTTGAGCTTATCAAGATACAGGTCAATAACTTGTCATTAGGCCCAATCGGAGTAAATGGTCATGCTAGGCAAGGAGATGCAAACTAATAATAAATGTAGACTGATGAAGACCTCGCGCTTGCTTATATATAATTTTTCAGGAAATGTTTTGTGTAGGTGTTTGTAGGAAAATTTTCCTGTAGACACCTCATTTGTTTTAATTTTCTGTTTTTTAAAATAAAATCTAATTATATAATTAGTTAATCTATAATATAATCTAGTATGTGTTAAGGTTTCATCCTATTCTGAGTTATATTCATCGTTAAATTTTAATCTAAAATTTAAAGGTTAAAATTTGACCAAACATATTGAAATTTAAGGCCTTTAGATTAAAGGTTAATGGTTGTTTGATTTAAATGAAAATTTCACTATGTATTTATGAATATCTAATAAATATATCTATACGGTTATTTCTTCTTCCTTATGTCTTTATGAAAAATAAAAAGTTACCAACATACTCCAACATACTCCTTATATGTAGGCACCTACATAAAAAATGTCCCCATATTTTTTTTGAGCGTTCTTAGGATTTTCTGTTTACTTGCAGTAGACAAATACCTCAATAATTCAGGGCAATCTCTACCTCTACAAAAAACTGAACTGAAACTAATGTGACAGTCACCAATGTGCCCTCGAAAAAAAAAAAAAAAACAGTAGCCATCATCAAAGGCTTAAAAACTGATCCAATACACTACTGAAAACCATAGTCAAACAGAGAACTTAATAAGATTACCTGCAGTCGGATACCCCTCTCTCCCACCGCCGGCTTCCCGACAACAAACTCCGATCCAACAATTCCATCTGCACGTGCTGAACATCCTCGCCGGAGTAAGCTACCCCAAAGTTCCAGCCCAGCGGGCCGAAGAACGTGTACACAGCAGTAACAACCGGTGTTGCAATGCCTACACCGATGCAGAGGTCGACGTCGGCCGTTTCGAAACCGCATACCCCCAGAAATGCCCGCAGTAAGTGTACTGCACCGAGCAAGTGACGTTAAGCAGAATAACTACCACCATGAGATGCACTCGTTCGCAAGGCATAGAAGTCTGGTGCTTGCAGTGTAACCTCCTCAGCTCAACGACATCCTCGGATCGAGGAACAAGTGGTAGACTAATCTGGGTTGCTGGTACATTGCACCCTCCCTGAGCTCTGTGGTATGGCTTGATTCAAGGGCCCAACCATGAAGAGGAGGTAGATTAATTAGAAGACATATTCCAACTCCGCCGAGCCAGAGGAGAATGGCCATGTTCATGGGATTCTTTATCCATTTCTTGCAGTACTTGAGCAGATCGTCCCTGTTGATCGTCCTGTGGAATTCCACGACGTGGAGACATTCTAGTCTGTTTTCCTGGATATGGGTGTTGGATGAATCCCAGGATTTTTATTATTATTGAGAAGTCCTTTTTTACCTGGAGAGATGTGTTGATGGGGTTGAAGCCTATGAGCTTTGTCTCTTGGCTTCCATTTTTAGCTTCTGTTAAATGCCTTGAATCTGTTTTGGTAATTTTCCTTATTGGGAAACTGAACGGTTTCCATAACCGTATATTCGTTTAATTACACATTTAATGGTCCTTTAATTGGTTGCCATATCTGGAGAGGTCGGAAAAATATAAAATCCACCTCCACTGTGTAATCTGTATCTCTTTTCTGAATAGTGAAATCACCCCACTCCTGTTGCCCCCCGTCGACGTAGGCTTCAGCTGAACCACGTAAAATTTCTCTGTTATTGTGTGATTATTAATCGATTTTTCGTTTAATCTTGTTTTCCGCACAACAAGTGGTATCAGAGCCAAGTTCGAAGTTCGATCGATGTCGGTTTTGCCCTAATCTCGCGCCACCGTGCTCAGCGGCGGCGGCGGCGGCTAGGGATCGCACGAGGAAGGAGGCTCCAGCGGCATTCGCGCGCGCGGGAGATCTGAAGGCAACGTGCGCACAACAGTGGTCGCTTCGATCTTGGGTCTGTCGGCCCTTGGCAGAGGAGGCGACCCGGCGACGGAGGTGACCTGTGCGCGCAGGTGGAATGCGCGTCTGCAACGGCGATTTGTTCACCGACGAAATTGCTAGGGCGAACGAGTGCGCGGAATCGTGCGTGCGGCTGAAATCCTTGCGTGCGAGTGAAGGTTGGAAGCGAAGACGGTTGAGCATGCGAGTGGAGGCCGAAAGCAGAGCAGTTCCAGCGCTCGAGCGGAGGGCGTGATTGCGCGATCTGACATCGCGCAACCTGAAGGCGACTCCTATGGGGATTCGAACGTATAGACAGCGGTGTGCTCGACGGCGCGCGCGCGGAGGAGACGACCCAGATCCGGTCGTGGCAGAGCGGAGCTGGCGATCTCGGGGTAGCACAGTGCTGCTCTGGCGAGAAATCAGGTCTCCAGCGATTTTTGGGGTTTTTTTTTTCCGACGAAATGGGTGGTTTTCTAGCAGTAGGCAGTGGTTTTTCGGCGAGCTTGCAGATCAGGAGAAATGTCTTCGCACAGTGTGAAGATTGACAAGTTCACAGGAAAGAACAGTTTCAGTTTATGGCAAATCAAGATGCGAGCTTTGTTAAAACAACAAGGCATCTGGACACCGTTGCAGAAGACAAAGCCAGAGGATATCAGTGATGCAGATTTTGCTGCTCAGGAAGAGAAAGTCCATTCAACTATTTTGCTTTGTCTAACTGACAAAGTAATTATTAAGGTAGTTGATGAGGAGACAGCTGCAGGATTATGGTTGAAGCTTGAAAGCTTGTATATGACAAAGTCTTTGACCAATAAGCTACTTCTAAAACAACGCTTATTTTCACTTCGTATGCAAGAAGGTGCATCTCTGAAAGAGCATCTTGATCAGTTAAATACTTTGCTAATGGAACTTAGAAATATCGACGTCACGATTGAAGACGAAGATGCAACCCTACTGTTGTTAGTTTCTCTTCCACAGTCTTATGAAAATTTTGTGCAATCGTTTGTAATCGGGGAGGACACAATTTCTCTGGAAGAGGTAAGATCCAGTCTCCATTCTCGTCAATTACGTCATATGGCTTCGAATGGCAGTACTAGTGCAGGTACTTCAGGATCAGGACTTTCTGTAACAAGTTCTGATAACAGACGAGGACGATCAGATAAAGGGGATAGAAAGAACAAACGGAGGTCGAAATCAAAAGGGCGTCATCCAAATTCGAAGGACACATGTAATTCTTGTAAGCAACCTGGACACTGGAAAGCAGATTGCCCCAAGAAGAAATCAAAGGAGAAGGTTGCAGCTGTTGCTCAAGATGATTCCTCATTTAAGCTTGATATTGCTTTCACAGTTTCTGATGGTGTGTGTTCGACTGACAGTTGGGTTTTGGATAGTGGTGCATCACATCATATGTGTCCAGTAAGAGAATGGTTCTCTACTTATCAAGAATTTGATGGTGGTAATGTTTCAATGGCCAACAATCCAATCTGCAAAATCGTTGGCATTGGAACAATTCAGATAAAAATGCATGATGGTGTGACAAGGTCCCTCACAGATGTTCGACACGTTCAAGGTCTGGGGAAAAATTTAATATCCTTGATTACTTTGGATAACAATGGTTTTAAATATTCAGGTGGAGATGGAGTTCTCTGAGTAACAAAAGGAGCTTTGGTTGTGATGAAAGGTATAAAGGAAGGCCCTGTTTATATACTTCAAGGCTCAACTGTTACAGATATTGTAGCAACAACCTCTTCACAGTCAGATCAATCTAAGTTGTGGCACATGCGGCTTGGACACTTGGGTAAAAAAGGAATGACAATTCTCAACAAGCAAGGTTAATTGGAAGGGCACAAGTTTACAAATCTGGAGTTCTGTGAACATTGTATTTTTGGTAAGCAGCGCAGAGTTCAATTTCAGAAAGGTGATCATAACACCAAAGGAACTCTAGATTATATCCATGCAGATTGTTGGGGGCCCTCTCGGGTTCCATCTCTTGGAGGCTCAAGGTATTTTCTTTTAATTATTGATGATTATTCAAGAATGACATGGGTGTTCTTGATGAAGCACAAGAATGAGGCTTTTGAAAACTTCAAGTGATGGAAGATTTTGGTTGAAAACCAAACTGGAAGGAAAATCAAACGCCTCCAGACTGATAATGGTATGGAATTTTGTTCACATGAATTCAACAATATCTGTAAAAATGCAGGAATTGCTCGGCATCCCACAGTGAAGGAGACGCCACAGAAAAATGGCGTAGCAGAGCGAATGAACAGAACCTTGCTTGAAAAGGCTCGTTGCATGATTTCCAATTCTGGATTGGAAAAACAGTTTTGGGCAGAAGCTGTTTATACAGTGTGTTACTTGGTGAATCGATGTCCTTCCAGTGCTATACAGAACAAGATACCAATTGAGGTATGGTCAAACAAACCTGCTGTTTATGCTAATCTCAGAGTTTTTGGTTGCCTTGCTTATTATCATGACAATGAGGGGAAGTTAGAATCAAGAGCAAAGAAAGGTTTGTTTATGGGATATGGCACTGGTGTTAAAGGTTTCAGAATCTAGTCTTTCTATGATCGTAAGGTTTTACTCAGTAGGAATGTTACATTTGATGAAAAGTCATTGCTTCATTCAAGTGTTCAGGTACCTACGTCAGAAAAGCAGAGGAGTGATCCCAAGCAGGAGGAGTTTCAAATAACTCCAAGTCAGAGAACTGAAGAAGATTCACCACAATCAGTTGAGATGACAGATACCACCTCAGATGTTGAAGAGCAGGACAGATCACAGTCGTATTCCATTGCTACTGATAGGCCTCGAAGACAAATTGTTCCACCCAATTGACTTGGGTATGAGTCCATGCTTGCCTGTGCTCTTCAGACAGTAGAAGAGGTGGAGTCAAACGAGCCATCCACCTATCAGGAAGCTATCAGAAGTTCAAAATCTGAAAACTGGGTTGCTGCAATGGGCAAAGAAATGGAATCTTTGCATAAGAATTAAACATGGGAGCTTGTTAAACCGCTAGATGGAAGGAAGATTGTCGGATGCAAGTGGATCTTCAAGAAGAAGATTGGAGTCCAAGAAACTGAAGGAATAAGATACAAAGTTCGCTTAGTAGCAAAAGGCTACAGTCAGAGGGAAGGTGTAGACTACAATGAGATTTTTTCTCCTGTTGTTCGACATACTTCTATTCGTTTGCTACTAGCTCTTGTGGCACATCAGAATTTGAATTGGAACAGATGGATGTCAAAACAGCTTTTCTTCATGGAGAGTTAGAAGAAGACATATTTATGTGCCAACCAGAAGGTTGTGCTTGTCTTGAGAAGCAGAATCATGTTTGCAAGCTGAAGAGATCTTTGTACGGGCTTAAACAATCTCCAAGACAGTGGTATAAGCGGTTTGACAGCTTCATGATCAGAATTGGGTTCAACAGGAGTTTGTATGACTGTTGTGTATATCACAAACAGGTTAGTTTTGGAACTCATATTTATCTACTTCTTTATGTAGATGATATCCTTATAGTTGCACAGGATAAGGCAGAAATTCAGGAGCTGCAAGATTGTCTCAGTTCAGAATTTGAGATGAAAGACCTCGGCGCAGCAAATAAAATCTTAGGTATGGAGATTTATAGAGATAGAAAGCGTGGCAAATTATTTCTAT
>JAMKQA010005406.1:0-21087 GCA_024699735.1 Posidonia australis
ATTATTTGTGTCATCAATTACTCTCATCTCCTTCTATGCTTTAAATTCCATTGTGCATGATAAGTAGAATATTGTGAATCAATTTGCTCATTAATTCAGATTATTGTTTAAATTGATTATAGAGTTATTAAAAGTTAAAATTCTCTATTCAACCCCCCTCTAGAGAAGCCTTTAGATCCTACAAAACAAACTATGGATTTATTTAGGATTGATTTCAATAAACTTTTTGATCATTCCAAGGTATTCTTGGGTGATCATACAACTCTCCAATCACAGGTAGACTTACTAGCTGCTTTACTGCAAAATACTTCCCTATTGCCTGGTGGGGACGACCTTCTATGGCTGCCAACTAAAGATAACACCTTCTCAGTTAATTCCTGTTATAGAATCCTAAATGATGGTGGCATCGGATTCTCCATTTATTAAAATATTTGGGAAAGCTGGGTACCCTTAAAAGTCAAGCTGTTCTCATGGATGGTCTTAAATAATAAAAATTTAACTAAAGAAAATTTAGCTAAAAGAGGATAGAATGGTTCAGAAACTTGTATTCTATGTAATATGCATAGAGATACCAATACCCACTTATTTATTAATTGCTCCTTTATCTGACATATATGGAACTTCATCTTGTCCTCTGTTATGTATCCTGGATACTTTAAAATTGTTGATTTATTCAACTCTATACCTACGCTTAAATTTAATTTCAATAAGCATGATTGGATTGTTTTAGTCCAAATCATTCTCTGACTGATTTGGAGGGAAAGAAACAACAGAATTTTTAGAGACAGTTGTAGATCTCACATAGCAATTCTTTTTGATATTATCTCTCTAATGCATCACTAGATAGAAAATTTTGCAACAGAATTCGAAAATGAAGAACTTTTACAATCCATCTTCTCTATGCAGAATGCATGGACCATGGAGCAAGTCCCAAATAATTCTACATCTTCCATAAGATCCTTTGAGACTTTCCAACCACAACTCTCTGAGCCTACTAATAACTTGCCAAGTTCCGCAAGAGAGGAAAATGAAGTATAATTTGGCTTCCCACTTCTACAATATATACTTTCTTTTTGACATATTTGGATATGAAACTTTTGTTATGTATGGATATATACATATACTATGCTCTTGCATTTATCTGGAACTGTTGGTTCCAAATCTCTGGAATAGTTTGAACATTCTGATCCCTTGATGGTGGTTTACCTAGCTAAAAGAATATTAAATACAAATTACCGTTTTCAAAAAAACAACAACCATGGCATAAGTACATTCTGGAATTCAAACCCAATCAACACTCTTTGATTTAGGTAGCAAAATTCATTTTGGTTCAGCATGTCTGGTTGACCTTTCAATCGTGAAGTTAATGATAGCATATGATAATCACACCAAAATCAACAAGCACTTAGGTGTCATCTTCATTCCTCTATTGTGGTATTAATATATTGGTCCCTTGATTCATTTCCAAACCATCCAACGTTTGGTATTTTTAATATATTAAAACACAAAAAAAAAAAACAGATCGCTTAGCATATTCATAATCATTTCAACTACATATACACGAATTTGTAGCATGTTGTGTATGTTAACTACCTTTAGTTATTGAAATTAAAGAACAATTTCAACTCTTTTATTCTAATAAACATGTACAGGGGATTTTAGAGTTCACAACATAGTTTCCTATGCATAGTATGATAGGGTTATCTATAATAATTAATTAATTAATCTATTTAAGCTAAGTATTCACTTTAACACATCATGAGCTTAATCACTAGACTCACATCATAGCTAATCAATGTTGATTCAATTGTATTCTATATATTTTCAAAATTGGAAGAGAAAAAAAAACCACACTACTTTTTGAAACTCTTTGGTTCACCTTCTACTTTGGGGGTATAGATAGACATAATTAAAAAACGAGTATCGAAAACTGTAATGTCAATTGTAATTCTACTTTAGGACATGTGAATATCACATTTTCTATGTAGCATCAGTGAATAAAAATTTAAAAAAAAATACAGGAAACATAGTTTTCACATCATTTTCCTTGAAATTGAATCCTAACAAAGTCACGTTTATATTACCTTGTCTCAGAAACAAAAAATAAAAAAAAGAAAGAAAGAAAGACTAAACAACCATGTAAGTGGTGGGTTTTTTTTTTTGAAAACGATAATTGATATATATTACATTCAAATACTTGATTATAAGAAATCATTACTAAGTAATGTAATGTATACGATATTCTTAGAAATCAAATTTTCGATTTCTAGCGTAATCACAAAAAGACACAGGTGACTGCAAATTGGATGACTATATCTGTCGATTTCAAATGTTTTACTCTGCAGGGTACTTCAGCAACATAAATTATTATTTTTTAAAATAATAGTGTTAGCATCATATACGGTAGTGACCTGCAACTTACACAGTTTCTAGAGCTGGAGATCAGGGAGTTGGCGCTTTTTGGCCTATACTTGAGATGACATGACGAGACTCACACAGTGGGCTACTACTTTCGTTTTCCCTTCTGGACAATGGTCGTTGTAGTTATTTTCCTTGGCACAATGATTGGTGCGATTACATGTCACTTCCAACCTTATCCTTTTCCAGCTCAGAAAAAGCATGCACTGCCGGCGTCCTTCTTTTCCCGGACAAAAGAAGTGAGATTAATAGGATCAATTTTGAAAAAGGAAAAAATATTTACTTTTGAAAAATTAAATCAAACAATTTATTTTTACATCAGATTACTTCACATAAGTCAATATTTTATTTTCTACATAGAAGTTTTTAAAAAACATTGATTTTAAAAAATTATGTAAATTAACTTTTTAAAAAAATATTATTTATAAAAATAATTTATTTTCCTGTAAACATTATTACCCAACACCATCATGGTTCACAAGATGAATCAGGAGCACCAGATTCTTGACAAAAGACTCTTAAATGCTCATGTTAATGTAATGCACGAGGATGACGAGTGCATGTCAATCGTGGACTAGGATTTCAACACATGAACTTACAAAGAGAAAAGAACAATTGCTAAAGATTATCGATATAATAGCATCCCGGTAACATTATATATATATATATATATATATATATATATATCTTTTATCGCACAGAATGGATCAGGTAGTTGGCCTAGTTTTTATAATGATTACAAAATAACAAAAAAATTGGCGAGAGACGTGCAACCCCTCGACTGCGGTACCGTCACGGGCGTGCTTTAGTTTAAAGTGGCACTATTACGGCATCTGCTAATATACGCTTCAAGATTCATCGATGATGTTTGACATTAAAAAAAAAAAGAAAAAAAAGAAAAGAAGCACTCGTTCCCATGTGAGAGAAAGACTGATTTACGGATATAGAATAATAGAAATATTGTCATGGTGGGATTCTTTTGTTGGTGCAAGAAATGGATGGATGCTAACGGCGGATCGGAAGGGACAACAATCAGTACGATTTGCGCTAACTCCATGATAATTTTTTTTTAACGAGGAACAAGGTGAGCTCATCATCCATGATGGCATCTAGAAATGTTACGTCATTTATAAGCACCTGTCCCAGCCTCAACATCTATTGCTGTGACAAATAAAAACATGTAGTTATGGCTGTCCGGAGGAACTAGCAGTGAAAAGGTGGAGGGAAGGAGACAGTGAGCTGGAATGAATCAAATCGAATCGCTGGTGGGAGAGGACCACTGATGGGAGAGGATTTCCTACAAAGCTGTATATTCATTGGTTCGAATCGCTTGAATGAATCAAATCGAAGCTGAGTTTTATGATTTGGTTTACTTTTTCTTCTTTTTTTTGGAAATAATGATTTGATTTGATTTAAAAAATTTGTAAATCAATTTTAGTTCTATTTAAACATCGATTTAACCAAATTGATACATAATCATATATATATATATACACACACATGAATTTGTAGTTTTATTCAAATTAAATTTGATAAGAGACAGATAAATATGGTTTTAGAGTATCATTGTATATTATTTTCAACATTACTTTAAAAACTATCAAATCATGTGCATCTCTAATGTTTTCTTGTGTTTGCCCAAACCAGAAGTATTATATAAGGGTTCGTTTAGCAAATAATTGGATTATGTATTAGTGAATTATGTTTCAAATAATCCAAAAGAATTCACTCACATGAGTTTTCTAGTTTTTCCACTATTGACAATAAACAATTAGTATATACATGTCACATCACATAATCTTATACCAATAATCTACAAACAGACGAACCTTAAGTTTCTAAATCTCATTGATGTGGGTTTCTTGAGAAAAGATTAAACGGGATGTTAATCACTGTATCCTTATAAGAATATGCATATATTACTTATTTAATCACCAATTCTTCAGTATTTTCGTATTTATTCAGTATAAACATGTTAAAACTTTTTTTGCATTTATTTCCTTGGTATTATGACCCATCATTTACAGATATATGTGGTTAGTTGATGTCAAAAAGTGTCATCAATTGGAAAATAGTACAATTTACAGTAAGGAATCTTCAATGATTCCTCTGGACCTAAAATATCACTGGGGGACATTTTTTATGTAGACACCTTTTTATTTTTCATAAATACGTAGGAAAGAAGAAATAATTGTAGAGATATATTTATTAGATATCTACAAATACATAGTGAAATTTTCATTCATATTAAATAACTATTGATCATTGATCTAAAGGTTTTAAAATTCAACATATTTTGTTAAATTCTAATTGTTAAATTTTATATTAAAAATTAATAGTAAATATAACTCAGATTATGATGAAACTTTAACACATAGTAGATTATCTTATAAATTAATTAATTATATAATTAAATTTTATTTTAAAAAATAAATAAGATGCCTATAAAAAAAAATTCTGTAAAAACCTACACAAACCATTTCCACAGTATTAGTTAGACAACGATGGAACACAAATAGTGGATGATCCATGTAGGTGGGCAACGTACGGTAACTTTTTTGGAGACAAAATTAGTGTTTGTGATCCTTTTCTTCTGCATAGCCCACCTTTAATTAATGTGATATTTTGTGGTTGAGCTGATCATTACAGATTGTATTGTGAGTTTTTCTTACTGTTTTATTAAAAACAAACATTTTAGCTTTCCTTATGTATGTTGCTATAGTATATCGGGACGGACTTCAGTAACTTCACCTTAAAAAGGAAGAACATGCATTTCGAGGCATGGATGTCAAAACAAAAACTAGTAAGAAAAACCATCTCCCAAACAAGAGAAGGATTCGCATTTGCTGTAGTTGCTTGCAATATTGTTCATTGGATATATCATATTCAAGTGGATGGGAAATGGGAATCTTGTCGTTTCATTCGTGCATGTCAAAGCAAAGTCAGAATGCTTCCACTGAGACATTTCTAGCGACAGTTTTTAAAGGGATTCTGCTCCACTAACACACCAATCAGCTAATGTACATGCACTTCAAACAACTCCGCTTCTTATGTTTTTTTTTTGGAAACGTTTTTTAATATCTACTATAATCAACCACTATAGTGTAATTTAAAAAGACAATAGAGAAGTAATGACCCAAGGGAAAGTGGCGTAGCAGAAGTCCGACATGACTAATGGAAGTACAGCGATGGACAGGTGTTGCCCTTGATTAAGCAACAGTGCTCTAAGTGAACCCCTGGCTGTAAATTTAGATCGAGGACAGTAGCTGTCTTCCTCGTTCAAAGTTTCAGGTTGCTTTGATTTTGATATTAGATTGGAAGTTAATGGGGAATCTCAACTGCAAAATCGGCAACGAATAATGTCTACTGGTGGAAATATCCGTGTCAGCTAACGTCACCTTTTCTTGCTTTACATTAATAGTAGTTTGAATCGAGTCTCCTAAAAGAGTTACAGTTTCGTCGTTGGCTGACACGGTTACGGCGCTGCCATTTTATGTGCTTTTAGTTAATTGCGTACGAAACATTGTTTATACAATTTTCGGAAAGTAATGTAATTAATACTTTAGTAGGTTATTTTAAACCTGGATTGGAGGGACTTATACTTCATAATCTATGCAAACGTCTTTTTTCTTGATTTATGTTATATTAGTAGCATTGAGTCTTGGTCATCATCTCATTGATGAGTTCTTAATCCTTTGCTAGTTGACATGTGTTAAAATGAATGAATCTTTATATAAATATTTGTGTTATTTATTTAGCAGGTTACTTATAAATTAAGTATATGTTCTTGGTTAATCGGTAGTTGTATTTTTTTTTATTAATTCCAAAAAAATTACAGTCACCATAAAGCAGTGTTTAAAGTCTACCTGAATATTACAAAAATAATGTCCTGTCACACAGTAGGTGACCAGAAGCCCAAAAAATATGTGAAGTTCAATTGTTGAGAAGAATAAAGCCATCAACAAAGAAGGCTAGATGTTGACATCCCAAAACAAAAACTACTGTCTGTGAGAAACTTGAACTGATTAACCAAAGGTTAAAAATGGCCTTGAATAGATGGAGTTCCAAGGACCGTCTCACTATCAGGAGCCAAAACCTACTCCCCCTCTCTGCTCTGTTGAAAAGTAGATATTGTCAGCAAATTCTCAGCCCTTTCAAATCCTGTAGCCAAAGAATCTATCCAACAATGAAACATTGCAATAATATCCACCTGAATATAAATTAAGTATATGTTGTCCTATACATAAGAGATTGTAATCTATTGTTATTATTAAATAATATATGATTCTCTTTCTATCTTAACATGATATCAGAACCTAGATTTTAAGAGGTAGAGACAGTGCAAGAGCAACTACTGTTGCTGTCGTCAGATTGTCGTCGTAACACCACCGTTGATAATGGCAGATCCATGGAAAAACCTATTCTTTCTTGTCCTCATTGTCGTTGGCTTGCACTACTCCGATGGTTCTAACACTACCCTAATCTCCTAAGCACCTTCACCTCCCCTTTCATTGCGCAACAACACATCCACGACCACGAGTTGCAGTGGATGTCGATCCTGGTGAATCTCAGCTTCCAAGAGTCGATAATGGCAATCCCCTCACTCACTTTGTCTTTCCTCACAGTCGAGTCCGATCCCGTCACACTGTTAGCCCCCTTAGACGGCTCCATCTACTCCTACCTCTCTTGCTCCATTGCTCTTCTCCTCCATGAGCATCTCGTCTCGAGACTCTTCTTTTACGTTTACCTCTCCAAGCTCACCTTTGGGACAAAGCTGGAGACGACCTTCCTTAAACATTGCCTTACCATCACCTCCAACATCATGTACTATAAGTCGAGGAACGACTATGTTCTCAAGATGTTTGTCAATGGGAAAAAGATCACTCGATCGAATCTGTTCAATAACGAAAGGATTGTGATCCACGAACTCCATGGCTTCGTAACTCCTCTCTCTCCCCAGTCCTGTAGCCAAGACACCATCCCCTTCTTTTTCTTGCATTGTCGGTCTTGTGCTAGCTCCTTCGCCATCTCTTGTACGCATCATTTACCCCTTCTCTTCCACAGTTGCTCCTCTTTCCTCCATCGACCTCTCTTCTCCAATCATCGACAACCAATAAAAAAAGAGGGAGGAAAAATGAGAGGAAGCAACAATGAAGAGAGAGAAGAGAGAATGTGGAAGAAGAAGAAGAAGAAGAAGAGAGAACATGAAAGAAGGAGAAGAAAGAATAAGAAGATAAAGATGAAAAAGGAAGAACAAAGAAAGTAAGAGGGAAAGAAAGGAAAAAAAAAGAGAGAGGAGAAGAATGAAGTTAGAGGTTTACTTGATTATTTGCATTTGAGTCTCATATCTTCTGAAATTGTAAAATTTATTAAAAAAACCTTGTAGTTTATAATTTATAGAAAAATTTCAAACTTTCTTGATTTACTTATGCCTACCAGTCTTATTGGCTATTACTTGTCTACTTCTGTTTGTGCGTGATCACATATTGTCTACATTTCTCTTGTGTCTCTATATTGTGCTAATGTGTTTAGAAGGTTAATTGTGTTGATTTGTGGTTATTTGTATACAAATCTTGTTCGTTTATGCATGGTCACATGTTGTTCACGTTTCTTTTGTACATTCGAATGGTAATGATGTGTTTGAAAAGTTAATTGTGCCAATTTGTTACCATTTGTTTACAAATTTGGTTTGTTTGTGCGTGATCACATGTTGTCCACGTTTCAAGGTTGATTGTATCAATTTATTGTCATTTGTTTACAAATCTAGTTCGTTTGTGCCTTGGAGAATGGTGTTCTCTAGTTTTTGTATTGATTTCGTGAAAATCAATGTTGCGCCTACCTACCAGTTGCTGCAACTACTGTTGTTATAGTATTTACTACTATTATTACTACTTTCATTCCTTTTTAAAGTATGTAGTTTTGTTTAATAACACAAAGAATCATTGTGTAAAAAGCTATGTATGTTAGATGTTCTAATTTAAATGAAAGTGTTAGAATAAATGGATCCATATATGAATATTTGTATTATCCATTTATTAAGTTAGTTATAGGTTAAGTATATGTTCTCCTATACATAGGAACTTGTAATCCCTTATTATCATTGAAAAATACACGATTCTCTTTCCATCCTAACAACATACTTACAGTATTATCATTGTCTCGTATATTCTTTATGGTGGATTGTATATATACTTGAAGGTCGTTAATCAAGTACGGTTGAGTTTGTTAGTAGAATGAAGATCTAATATAACTTTACATACTTTTGAAGTTGATTTATTCAAGTTGCATGGAGCAACTATCCTTTATGCGTGGGTAGAAAGTTTTAAAACATTATCTCACATTGCTTGAAATGACACAAATGCAATTGTTGAGTGCGAGGCCTAACATTTATTTAATAAGATCCGTGTAAGCTATCATCTACTTTATGCGATAGTGGAAATTTCTTGAAACTGTAGAGCGAAAAATAACATTTACTGAAGTTCCTACAATAGATCTCGTATTCAAGTTTGACTAGAATGATGTTGATATCCTACCAAATTGAAGTCTATTTTCAAAATGATAGATTAATAAAATGCAGAGGACAAAACCAAGCAAAACCCAACCCCATGGCACCAAACAAGCAAATACATGTACAATGACGGGTAGATTAGGCTCATAGATAAATCCATGTTGCAAGGCAAAAACATGATAAATTCGTAGAAACAAATCTAAAAGAGTGGTCATAATACCGTTTTCAAAAAATCAAAAAGAGTGTTTAATAGATCTGGAGTTTTGTACTGGTGGTCAAACGTTTACTGTAAAAAACGTCAACGTTCAGCTTAAATAAAATCCACGAATACCAAACTTTCACCAATTTTTCTCAGGCTTCGACTCTTGCGAAAGGGAAGTCCCAAGTAATATCAAATAGTGACCATAAACTAACGTGTTAAATGGTTGTCTGAGTTTATTAATTTCTTGAGTGAAATTCTACCACCGCTGTAATCTTATCCATGCGTTACCGTAGATTATTATTATTATTTTTTTTTGTTATCGATTTAAATTTTGAATATCTTGGATTCAAATCGAGGGACGTGACGAGTTTTTACCATCTCCCAGCCACTGTTACCAATCTTATCCTTCGACCCATCGTTTGTAATATGCACTGTGTGGTCTCTCCTTGTGCTGACTCGTTCCACAACTCTCACAAAAGGAGAAGTCCCAAGTAATATCAAAATTTGACCCTAAACTAACCCGTTAAATGGTTGTCTGTAACCATATCCATACGTTACCCTAGATTAATAGTGAATAATTGTGAGCTTTCACATTGCCTTTGACCCATCCTTTGTAACATTCACTGTGTGCACTCTCCCTGTGCTGCCCGACTCCTTCCACCCCTCAGACGAGTCGTCTGAAAAAACCAGCACTAACGAATCCAAATTCCACACGTCAACTCATAATATCCAGCCCACCCTTTGATTTCCCAAAGAACCCATCCCAGCCGTCCACTCCATTACGGTGGTCTCCACCGGACACCTTCGCCGATACGACCAAAATACGTGCCCAAAATCGTCAATGATGCTGGCGTGCCCCTCGCGCTTCACGCAGCGACCACCTTTTTCCTTTCGTAATTTCCACGCGCTATTTGACGGTTTTCATAACCTAACAACGTCGACCGGAATCCCGACATCGCCCAGTCACCGACCCAGCGAAAAGCTGACTTCTTTTCGATCTCCGCTTCTGCTGCTCCACACACCTCCGCTGCTTCAAAGTCTCCAGCCCCAGCTTGTAGATCCAAGAGATGGGATATTCTATTATTCTGTCAGCTTGATTTAAGACCAAAGTGCTGCCAATATGATTATTAGGAAAGAACCATGTTAATACGATTTTGACCATAACAATAGAATATTTTTTTAATGACATAATCGAGTTTGACACCCATTTTGGACCTTTAGTCCATATTTTCAGGTTTGGCTGTTGCTTGAGATCCATTTTGGAAGTCTAATTCTAATACATCTTGACAAGTAATTGTTTAGTTGTCAGAAAATTGATCTGGAAAACTACTACTAGAAAATCAATCTTTTCAAGGAAAATCAGTCTCTACTTCTACTGGAAGCCCGTTTCCGAAAATCCACCACAGAAGTCCCAACAATACTGCTCTTGGGTTTGATGTATGTTTAGTAAAACTAGTTCAGGGGCCCATGTTAGGTTCGAGGAAGGTTCCATTTCGAGTGTCATGTGCGACACACTGACGGCCGTCTCCGTTCATGACAGGTCAAACACATAAACCCACCGGGTCTGAAACAAAGAGATAATGAAAGTGGGGGAGGAGGATACAAATAACGTAAGTATCGATTTTTTGTGGGTTTTTATTTGTTTAAACTAAAAAGGGAACGAGGTTATGCTTTTTCCTTTTTCTTTCCGCCTCTTTCTTCTTCCTACTCTCTGAGATGGATTTAATGCAGATTTAAGATCCGGGGAGGGGCGTTTGGTGAGGGTAGAGGGAAAAACTTTGGGGGTTGGAGAGAAGGAAGGGATCTCGGAGTTTTGGCGGATTCGTTGCTTGATCATGCGATTGTGAGCTGGTTTTTTTTGGCTGGGGTTGGTTTATGATTGGTGTCTAGCTGCTGCTGCTGCTGCTGGTGGAGCTTGGTGGTGGTGATGGTGGGTGGTTTCGAGTGAAGGTCAGTGTTTGCTGTGGTTTTCTGTGGGGATCTTGTTGGGGGTTGCTGGTGAAGTGTAGCTGTAGAGATCTGGGAAATTTGTGTTTTCTTTTGGAGATTTATTGTTTCAAGTTCCCATTTTTTGGGAAATTTTAGATCTTTGAGATAATTTGTCGGAAAAAGATGGGTTTTTGAAGTTTATTTCTCTCTAGATGTTTATATGGAGTCTTCACTTTGTCCCTCTGTGAGAAAAATTGCAGATTTATTTATGTGAGTTCATGACGGTTTTGTTCTGCCTCATCAAAAAACCCTTTTTTTTAAGTGATTGTTCATGTACACCGGAATGAAGGGGAAGGCTCCTGTTCTGTCTCTCAAACCGTAGTTTTGCGGAAAATATCCTCTCTATATTTTTGTGTTATATGTTTTAACTGAAGTATCCTCAATTTCTTTCATCCACGCAAAAAAACTAGAGCGAAACTTCTTCAGATCGGTTGTCCTGTCTCGCATGCCATGTAAAAGGTGTGACTTTTGGGCGCTTTCCGTGTGCATCATCCGGTCTTTGCGCTCCATTTGGATTCTAGAAATATAGTTGTCTGAAATTTATGGTTGTAGTTTTTATGGCGTTGTGATCGGAACCGTATTCTTATCTGCTATCTTTCCTTTCTTTACTTTTTCCCCATTATTTATCCGCTTATTTTTAAGGCCTTAACAACTCTTTCTTATGGCCTCTTCTTTTCTTCCCGGAAAATTGTCTGCCTAGTGTTGGTTTTATCTCAGCGACACATGTTTCTCAATAATGCTCAGAAATTTGATTTATTGCAGACATTTGACCTGACTCTTCATAGAGTATATCTGCAGAACAAAATAATAACTAATCTGGATTACGTTTTAACTCTTGAAATTCATCTAGACTCTTTACTCTGAGATGTATTATTCGGCTTGTGAAATTGTAGATTTCTCTGCCTTATCTGTTTTGCCGCAGTTTGCAACATATCTGGGTATTTCTTAAAGAATACCACTTGCATGTAATTGCGGGGTGCATTTGAAGCACAGTTATGGGTTTTTTCTGCTTGACTGCTGTGTGGAATATGCTTTGTATGATTTTTTTGGGCCAATGCCTCTGAAGAATTTTTATTTATTTTCAGTTAACTGCTGTAAAGATCAAAAGATTCCCATTTGAAGCTGATCTAGCTGCTACAGCAATTTTGTATGTGAACTGGGAGGATCTGTCTGTCTGTAGTGATTCCATAAGCTGCTCAGTCAGCCTTGATGTCGTTCCGCAGCATTGTTCGTGATGTAAGGGACAGCATTGGGAGCTTATCTAGGAGAAGTTTTGAGTTTAAGCTTTCGGGCCATGGTCGGGGCAAATCTCAGGGTTCTGTTCATGAGTTGCACGACCATGTTTTGGTTATTCAGGATAGCCAATGGGCAAGTCTTCCACCTGAATTGCTGCGTGATGTGATCAAAAGGTTAGAGGGAAGTGAGAGTACATGGCCTTCCCGCAAGCATGTTGTTGCTTGTGCTGCAGTCTGCAGAGCATGGCGGGAAATGTGTAAAGAAATTGTGAAAAGTCCCGAATTCTGTGGGAAGCTTACATTTCCAGTATCTCTGAAGCAGGTATACTCATTTGTTCCTTCTTTTTGCTTGTTAATTTTAAATGTACTTTGAGAAACCTGCACTCAAACATTTGTTACTTACTGTGTTATTTTCTCGTTGTTTTAATTTCCTTCTACCTACCATTATCATGTTAAATATGAAATGGGATTGATATCTTAATGTGTTCTTGGAAATTTTGTTTTTACAGCCTGGACCCCGTGATGGAACCATGCAGTGCTTCATCAAGAGGGATAAATCAAATTTAACTTATCATCTTTTTCTCTGTCTTAGTCCTGGTGAGCCTTCTTTAATTTTTATCTGCTTATTCATACAAATTTAGACATTATTTCTCAAGCTTATCTCTTTATTTCTTGTCTGCTTGTTTACCACTGCATTAATGTCATATAGATGGCAACAAGGGTTAACTGATGTTGATTATGAGTTACTAGTTTATGAAGATTGAAGAGGTCATTCACTTCCAAATGGTCCATATATGACTACAATCTTAACAACAGCTAAAATTATGTCTTAAAAACAACCTGTCTGCCTTTCATTAACTTTGTCTGAAAGTATGTTGTGGTTCCCTGGTTGACTACTTGACTTATAGCTCCTCTTATTCTTAAATGTTATGTCGGGAATTATATGAAATTCAGTTGACATAAATTACGAAGTTGTACAACTGACCATCTAATGTTATATCAACCTCTTCAATGTTGTGTCTATTTTTTTAAATCTTTGTTTTGTTCTGCTGTTCAGCACCTTTGAGAATCTTCATCAATTGCTATGTATTTTGCAGCTTTGCTTGTTGAAAATGGGAAGTTCCTACTGTCTGCAAAAAGGGTTAGACGAACCACTTGTACAGAGTATGTAATCTCCATGGACGCGGGAAACATATCTAGGTCCAGTAATACTTACATAGGCAAGCTGAGGTAACAAAAAGCTTCTGCCAAGGGCTGTTACCTGTTCTGAACTCATTTGTTCTCAAACATCTTATCAATGTGACCGTGTTTACGAATCCTTAATTCTCATTCACAGGTCAAATTTCCTCGGCACAAAATTCATTATCTATGATACTCAACCACCGTATAACGGGTGCATCCAATCCCAGCCTGGCAGAACAAGCCGTAGATTCTACTCGAAGAAAGTCTCTCCCAAAGTCCCCTCGGGCAGCTTCAACATAGCCCAGGTAACATATGAGCTGAATGTCCTAGGCACACGGGGTCCACGCCGTATGCATTGTACCATGTATTCAATTCCTGCTTCGTCTCTTGATGCTGGAGGCATAGTCCCTGGCCAGCCTGAGAACCTCTTACCACGCTCCCTGGAGGATTCTTTTGGCAGCATGTCCTTCTCAAAATCTTCCATTATTGATCACTCTATGGACTTCAGTAGTGCCCGCTTCTCTGACATTATTGGAGGTGCTAGAGGGGTTGATGATGAAGAGGAGGGAAAGGAGAGGCCCTTGGTTCTCCGAAACAAGGCACCAAGGTGGCATGAGCAGTTGCAGTGCTGGTGCTTGAACTTTCGTGGCCGGGTTACTGTTGCATCTGTAAAGAATTTCCAGCTGATTGCTGCTACACAGCCTGCCGCTGGTGCTCCGACCCCATCACAACCTGCACCACCACCAGAGCACGACAAGATAATTCTGCAATTCGGCAAGGTTGGGAAGGATATGTTTACCATGGACTATAGGTATCCACTATCTGCCTTCCAGGCTTTTGCCATTTGCTTGAGTAGCTTTGACACAAAGCTTGCTTGTGAATAGAACATGGTAGGAATTGCAGAAGGCAGCAGGAAGTGAAAGTTGTTTGGGATTTGTTTTTAAGTTATTGATGTACTGAAGTACTTCCTCACTAAGCTGCAACATTCATCTGTCCACGAGTGTTAGCCATTTTCTTCGTTTTCCGTTGCTTATTCGCTTTTGGTGATCTAAGATCAGTCAAATACTTGGTTCAATGGGTTCATTAATGACTTCTCTTACATCATCTTTCAACTGCCATCGGTGTTCGTCATGTTCATCGAAAGGGGAAGAAATAATAACCATTATTGGTCATTGCTGTGAAACCCTTCAGTTGGGGATCAAGTAGCAGAAACTGCTCAGTAGTGAGTGTAGTGACGGTCCAATAGTTGAAATGTAGCTGGCTCTCTTAAACGTGGTAAACATTGATTACTGAGATTTGTACATCAAAACCTTAAGTAGGGGACACTGGTACTCACAATCCATTGATTGTAGTTTAGCCGTTTCTCAGCGGCACATGAAACCTGATTACTAAGACTTGTACGTCAAACTCATGAACATTGTTACCAATGGCCACTTATTTCTATGGTTGGTGTCACTAATGTTTCCACTTATTTTGTGTTATCTGACTCTGCTGTGTTGGCACCAACGTTTGTTCTGTGTTCGTGCTGCATGATTAGTATTTTATCTTTCAAAATTCATACATGGCATCTTCAAAAAAAAAAAAACATACGTGATGCATATTGTATCTTTTTGTTCCTATTGATATTGGTTAACATGCATGCGTATGTGCTGGAGGAGAAAGACAAGGCTCTCTTTACCACAGAAAGTCACATGATCTCTTCCATGGCAAATTGGCAATGACTCATGGAGAGAATGGGAAAGTTTGGAATCGCAGATGAGGTTGAAGGAGGTGTCAAAGGGGAAATTATGAACTCCGCTTCTTGTCTTCTGTTGGGCTCACATGCTGTGAAAATCAAAGTAGCTCCATGTGGGTCTTGTGGTCCTTGATGGCATGAAGAAATCCAAAACACATACCGGACATCAAAGGGTACGGTTACTCGCAATTTGCGTGGAGGGAGGAAAGGAAGACATCAAAGGGTACGGTTACTGCAGGCGAGTGACGTGCTTGTTTTCCAATGCAAGAGCCAAGGTCAAAGAGGCATTCATGCCTATGTTTTCTGATTGTTTATATTACATGAAACATGCAAACGTGTGGTTGGGGTGCAAAAAGAAAGAAGCCACATGCGGCACAACACAGGAAAATCGATCATACCCATGGTTCCACTTGTTAAACATAAAGAAACAACATAGTAAACGGATATAGATGAGAAAAACATACTAAAACAACATGACAAATGATAATTCTCTTGAAACGCATCTCTCTTCAAAACTCGTAAGTGACAGAAACAGAGGAGTGAGCACTTCCTTCGTGTCCTAGACACAGGTCTTAGATAATAGATGATGGAACTCTGGTGAAGGGGGGAAAAAAACAGAGATGCAAATTCCAACTAATGGCTTCCCACGGTCTTGCTGTGATATGCAGATTCCAACAAACCATCATTTATGACTGGTGTAAAGGTCAAATAATCTATTGCTTCTGGTTGTAGGTTCCTCCTCATGGCTAGCGGGCAATAGATACACCATGGAACCTAACATACTACGTGGAACCTTATGTTAGCGATAAAGAAGACCTATGATGGAAATCCCATTTTCCCATCCGATTGGGTCACTTCTCGAAAGACCTCGGCAACTTGCAAAATAATATGAAAAGAGTGACAAGATGGTGAGTGATGCTTTTCCTTTAGAACAGTTTAATTTTTTCCACATAAAACTTCTTCTGAAAAATGGCGGACGACGGAAGCACCTCCTCCGGCAGGCAACCCGATTGGATTGAAGGCGTTCCGATCTAGGCTTGAGAAAGATGAAGACGATGACGAGCTCCTCCCGCCATCTACGTCCTCTCTCCCCTCCACTACCATCCCTGCTGTTGATGGCGCTTCTCACGTCACAGCACTGAATACCTCCCCTTCTATTCGTCCTTCCCTCTCTCTCCTGACTGCTGAAGGCTCTTCTCATACCACCACACCAGATACAAGCTATCTTTCTCGTGTCTCCCCCTCCTCCAACGCCTCCGAACATGGAGATATAGAATCCTCCCCTGAGGAAAAAATGTTCCTCAATAGACAAGAAGTTGTTTTCCCAGTTGTGGAAGAGGACTCAGGATCTCACTCTCAGTCCTCGGTGCTCTACGTGTACAGTATCAGAAGAGAGACAGCTAGATGAAACTGCAACGAATGAGGTGCCTCTGACCGTCTAAAGGGGTCTGAAACTTCAGAAAGAATGGAGGATTCCACTAACACCTGGGACTTCGACAGGATGAGCTATGGAGGCAACTTTTGAGCTAAACCATCGTTTGTCCATTTATTCTGGAAAAGCTCTCAACTTACCCACAAACGATTCTATCCACCCACAACATGAAACTCTAAAACCAAGAACCTGCACGACTGCTCCCTGCGATGGAATCCAACCAATTCTGTCATGTAAGATGGGACAGGTCGGTAAAGAAGTAGAATGACCAGGGAGTCGTGTGATATATAGATCAGCAACTCCCCTGTTCCACTCTATCTTCAATCACTGAAGAATTGAGCTGCACCCTCCAGAACCAAACGACGGCGATACGCCTGCCCACTCAAAATTCAAATTCAAATGTACGTCCTTTAGCGTGGTGGCCATGTCGAAGGAGAACCCACCATCCGATAATATCTTTATGAATGATGGACATGAGCATAGAGTACCATGCCAGCCACCTTCATAGTACATGCCCTACCAAAAAAACTTAGCCCGTACCTCATGCATGGCTGCTGGTGAGGTCTATGAAAACCTGCAAGGGCATTTTGGCCAAGATGACAGCCGATGAACCGTAGCCACCAGCAGACACTCCTTGTCTGAACGAAAATCTTTCTGCAGGAGAACAAATCGTTGCTTCAGCTGTGGTATGCATGGACATAAAAGGTTCTTCTACAGATACAAGGGGAATTGCTACAGCTGCAACTCTGTGTCCCACTCTCTTAGCCATTTGTCATCCGGTGAGAAAACCTTCATCCCACACTTCAACCTCTCAAAGGAGACCACCTCCTTCGGCACCAATGGCGGGCACCACAGCCCAAAATCGTATCCAAGTTACTCCTACCGAGGAGATCTTTTGAAACCTGGAGTTCCTTTAGCCATGTGCAGTGGCCACGACAAACAATGGAAAATTGTCGGAGGAGGAATCATCCGGACACCTGAGAGCTCACTGGCCGGATGTGCAGGTGTGGGACGTAAGGAAAACCACTGGCCGGATGTTCACATCTCAAACGATCAAATGAGAAGCAGTTGCAGCGAACTGGGCTACGAGCCTACGACCAATGGTACTGCAATCGCACCATGGTCTACATCCCTTTGCAGTGGATGCCGGGCTCGGAGGCGCTTGGATCCGTGCCAAAGGTGTCATATGTAGATATTACAATTTGATATTTTCTTAGCTCTTTCAGATTGAACATTCACATTACACTTTAACACTTCACGACACACTCTCAGTGCCGGCTTTATGTCCTTGTCACTGAACGTTGCATGATAGAACGTCTAACGTTAAAAGCGGTTATTGCCTCCTCAATCGTCCTTCCTTAGATAGCTTATTTATTTATTTTTTGTCAAAAATAATTGATATATATTACACGTAGACACTTCACCATTAAGTGATGTAAATTATATAATGTTCGTGAAAATTGAATTCTTGACTTAACTTCACCGTTAGACCAAGTAGCTACAGAATATATAACTTATTTATCAAACTAAATCCCATTATCTACCTATATTCATATAATGAATATCTATTCGCACCTTTACATCTCGAATACACAAATATATTTTGAAAAATCAAATTAAATAAAAATTTCATTAATTTTGCTTCTTCTACACTTCTCTATTAAATCTTGTCTTTTATACTTCAAATCCCATTATCAAAAAAATATCAAAGTAAAAATAAAGATAATTATACAAAATATCAGGGAAGAATAAAATTAATCAATATTAGGTTCCTAAATAATTAAAAAGCAATAATGGGAGTTATATAAATTTACGTCACTTTCGATACAATAATCTTTAAGTTACGAAAATTTACAAAACAAATTGGAATTGTACCCATGGATTAACGAAGGGATGTAAAAATCAACTTACATTTATTGATGATGTGATTATAGGCTTCGGACAGGAGTGATAATCTCCAATCGAAGGAAATAATTTTCTTGCAGAAACTATCAATGTGTCCCTAGATTTTGATATGCTTCATGATGACCAAGAAAAATCACTTCAGAGAACAAGAGTGGATGGATGAAGAAAAAGAAGAAGTGAAGGTGGTGATGGAGAAAAGAGAATAACACTACTTCTTCTATCAGAAACACTCCAACCAAGGAGAATACTATTTAACCACGCTACGTAGTAAACTTCCTTTATTAGGTTCAAGTTTATTATATTTGCTTTTGACGTTTGGTTTATGGAAATATAATTTGATAGAAATAATGGTCGAAACATCTTGTAATGTATAAATAATTTATGATTTAAATATTCATTAGTCATTAATGTAATAGTGTCTATGTGGACATAAACTAAATCAATGGCTTCATTTTTGCTATGATTAATGAATATAAGGACGTTGATTGTTTTGGAATTTGGAGCGAGTACAAATTCTTTCAACTTCTCAATGTTGATTTACACTACTAGAAAAATAGAAAATCGCGAGGACATTTGTCCTCGCTAAGTCCTCCCAATGTCCTCACAATTTCCTTGCTAATGACCTTTGCGAGGACATTGCGAGGACAATGAGTCCTTACTAAATGCATCATCGTTAAATTTCAATTGCAAGTGAATTTCCTCGCGAAATCCTCGTAAGAAATTTTGCGAGGACTTGACGAAGATAGAAAGTCCTCGTTATGTCCTCGCTATTAGTCGTAATTTCCTCACAATGTCCTCGCAAATTTTTTTTTTTAAAAATTAAAATAAAAAATTGCGAGGACTTAACGAGGAAAATGTCCTCGCTAAGTCCTCGCAAGTAATAAAAATAATAATTAAAAGTCGAATGATTAAAGAAGAAAAACAATCAATAAATGATTTACATTTTGTCCTTCAAAGAACCAATAACCATGAGGTTTACACAGAAGAAATACAACCAATAAATGATTTATGTTGTCATTCAAAGAACCAATAACCACGAGGATCACATAGAAGCAAACAAACCAATTGTACATGGCTACATATTACTTATTCCTCATGACTCATTTCAGAAAGCAGCTACGTTTACAATTTTTCTTTCACTTAAAAAAATCAATAGTGACGCCTGCCTCCCCACTCGACCACCCACTCACCCCAAACCAAAACAAGAACCAGTAGCACTCCATATCAAATGTTGAACACAAAAAAACTTGAGACAATTGTTGCCAACACCTCTTCCCTAAGTCTAAAATGTTTAATCACAATAAAATATGAGCAGAAAGGAACATGTATATTGCTGCCATAAAATAAAGCACCTTTAGAACAGCAACGCCGCCAGAAAGTTTTCCTAATCTTTCCTGCAACTTTTCTCTGTCGTAATCAGATGTACTTGCTTCAATTGCAGACCTAATCTGTCACACAACAATTTTGTGAGAACATCAATAAACTCAAGAATTCTTGATCCATTGTGAAAATAGACTACTCCATTACAGACTGTGGTTTAGCATAAACATAAGAACAGATGAGACAAACCTGCTCACATCTCTCTTCAATAGATTTTTAATCGCCTGCCCCATCAAGAACAACAGTGTCATCTTTGGAGATAGTTACCTGCAATTGAGCAAAATCATTAATTGAACCTCACGAGTAGACTAACCAGTATAGCACTAAGAGCAAAGCCTGCACAAGCAATAAATTACATATTTTTCCATCGTGGACCATAAAATTTCAGTGATATACTGACAAAATTGTAATAGCATTTTAAATGTGTGACATGTGCCTGTAGAAACTTACAGAATTCACCTTTTTACAAGTTCCAAGCATTTCAAATTCCACCTTGTCAAGGTTCATCCCAAGTTCTTCGGTTATGACCTGTAATTTACCAGGAAAATAAAAATGCTCAAAATAAGTTGTCAAACAAGAAGAGGTGCTAAAGAAGCTAAGAGTTTTAGGAGTTGAGACCCACTTCACCACCAGTCAATGTAGCAAGATCTTGCAAGTTTGCTTTTCTGTTTTCTCCAAAACCAAGAGCTTTGATGGCACAGACCTAGAGATTCATTACAAACATGCATTTATCAGAAGACCCAGAATAAAAGGCAAATAAAGTAAAGGATTCCACAAGGTGCACAAAGTAACCGACCTTAATCCCTGCTCGGAGCTTATAAAGAATAAGTGTCGCAAGTGCATCACTTTCAATATCTTCAGAAACAATTAGAAGAGGTTTCTGTTTCTGTTGAAGTGCATAAAATGTAAATCAAAGTTATTTCTCAGCACTATCGAAAATACAACAGAAGATTTGATGGACATAATCCTACTTTCAAGGCCATCTCTAGTACTTTAACCACTGCTTGCATGCTTGATATTTTCTTTTCGTGTATTAAAATGAGAGGCTCCTCGAGTTCCTGCAACCCAGCAGAATTTAGCATGTAAATAGTAAATAAATAT
>JAMKQA010005407.1:0-15848 GCA_024699735.1 Posidonia australis
TAGCTAAGTGCTCTCCCCTACTGGTCTGGTTTTCTAACTGGGCTGCAAGCTTGCTACGGGTTTAAGGTTGGTTCAAGGGTCATAACCAAGGCAACATATGGGAAAACTCATCTTTGGGTCATCTCAAAATCGGGGTGTCTACAGATAGACTAACATTGAGTTCATCTTTTTAGTCTATGCTTAGGAAAGATTTAATTGGAGATTGTATATATAATCTCGATTTCATGATATATCATTTGATTTAACTTGGTTTGTGTGTTTTCACTCCTAATCTTGATATCCTATGATGCATATTTTAGCATATATTTTACTCTTGTGTGGATAAAAATCATTAAATCAAATTAATTAGATCAATAGAGAGGAAGGGAATAAATATGATCATGCATTCTCAATTCTATGTAAATAGATTCGAAGCCCTAGCTTTTAATTAATCTATTTGTTTCTTGATCTTTTAGTTTTAGTTTTAAACATCATCCCTCTCACATTTCTTCTCAATAATTAACAATAAATCTTTGTTATTCTTAAACATTTTTTTTTTCTGTAGGATCAACCTGTATTTGTCAACGTACTACTCTAAACGCCTTGCACTTGTGGTTAATTAAAATGAACACATTAAGTTTTTGGTGCCATTGCTAGGGAATTAGTGTTCTAATATTGATTTCTTGTCAATTATTCCTTTCTTTTTGTTTGTTTTAAAAAAAAAGCATCTACTTTGTTTTACTTTTTTCAGAGACATTTTTGGAGATCTAGAAAAGAAAGAGACAAATAAAATTTTCCAAATCAGTGGAAGAGAGAAGTTTGCATTTTAGGTGCCTCCTGGGCGCCTAGGTCAAGAATTATTTTCAGATTTTAAATTCTGATATTTTTGGATTTTTCTAGAATTCTGATCTATGGTTTATATTTTGCTTTGATTTCTGTTTTTTCGCGATCACTAATTTAAAAGTCAAGCATAAACTTGAACCCAATAAAATTATTTCTTGACAAGATAGAAACCCGTTCTTAAGGACATACATCATATAGTGTGCATTTTTAATTCTTGTCAATTCATTTTTTTTGGAAATTACTGGAGGACAGGTACATATTCTCCTATTTGATTCCTAGCATTTTAAAGCATATAATTAGTAGGAAGAACAACTTGTTTGAGCATAATTATTTGTTGCATATCATTTCAAAGTACCTAAGGGCAACACCTATAGCACAAGATAAGGTGGGGATTTCATTATCCTTCCTTAACCCACAAAATACAAAAGAAAGCATCAAGCATTGACCTAAGCCTAAATTAAAATCAAGTAGACATTAACCCCTAGGATTCGAGCTTAATAAGACAAGGGAGCCAGAGGGTGAATCAAATTTAAAGTTCTTTTCCTACTTGGTGTCTAGAAAGGTGGTTCACAAGGTTAAGCCTTAAATGGAAAATGGTTATTTAATTAGGACCATTGCTCAAGCACTGGTAATCCATACGTCGGTCGAACACTGAGAGGCATTTCTCCGAGTTTTCTAGGTCGCTCATGTTTCCTCAACAATACAACCATCAGCCTTGGAAAGCATGGTAGGGATGATAGCCTTGCTGTAGGTCATTTCATTTTCTAGCTCAGAGCTGTCCCCAGCAGGGACCAATCATAACCAACCCCTGTTCATCATTGTGCAATACCAAAATTTCCACATTCCTCTTACTTTGGTGGATAATGGCACTGGTTTAAATGTCTGCCCTTTATGATATGTAAGCCAGGTCGGCTTTAAATCCTTGGACATTACTCCAGTCGTGAAAGAAATGACGACGTTTGATAACACTCACCATGATGCTCTGGGGATTTTAATCATTCCTTTAATCATTGGTCCTGCCCGTTTTGAGGTTGAATTTTATGTTGTCGACCTTGAGCCCTGCTTCAATCTTCTGCTTGGGTGCCCTTGGCCCCACAAGCATCAGGTTATCCCCTCAACCCTTCACCAAATGATTAAGTTCCGCTGGAACAACGACATTGTCATTGTGATGGCGGAAAACCCTAAAAAGGAGATGGTTGAGGTTGTTTCTTCAATATCGCTCCATACTGTTCATTTTGACCCTAAGCCTATTGATGTGCTTTACCGTGTCTACCGCTTTGAATCGGTCAATTTCATTCCAATTCTCAAGTGTGTCAGCTATTTGGCTGCTTTTGGCAATCCTTTCTTGATGGTCAAGAATCTGTGTCAGAGGTGGGGGTAAGAGAAAGGAGCACCTCTTGAGCAGAATGGCCAAGGAATCGTCAAACCAATTGCCGTAGAGAAAATACGAGAGTTTGAAGGACTAGGATACGAGTGGAAACCATTAGACGGATACTCGAAACATCGTAAGTTCTAAAAGCTTGTTATTCCACGAGATTTAACTAACTTTGTTAGTGCAGGATTGCTGGATCCCAATCGGAGTTTTGTGCTTGCAGAGTCTGAGTAGGATAAACCAGTCAATAGGTTAGAGTGGATATGTGTGGAAGATTATTACTCTGAGGAGGAAATTTTGGACTCCAGAGTGGATTCAACATCGTCCATGCCACCGGGGACGGCTATGCTGGCATTGCCACTCCCGGAGTCTGCTGAAGGACTTTCTACAGGTCCAGCAGCAGTCTTGGATTCAGTAGGGGTAGCCTCAGCAGTAGCCGCATCAGTACATCAGTCAGCTTTGAAGGGGTTACAGTCGAGACAGCTGAAATCACCGCCTAAGGTATTAGAAACTACCAGTGCCTACTATGTGGATTTTGCTTCTGATGAAGATGAGGGGGATGCTGTGGTAGCACAAGTTGATAGCATGCTCAGCGATTTGGAAGTCCTATTTCTAGAGGAGTTGGCGATACTAGAAGAAGACACGTAGAGTGAACTCAGGCGCAAAAAGGGGAAAGCAATAATGACAAAATACACTACAGAGCAGGCAATTGCATAGGGTCAGTCTGCTGTTATGACCCTGGAAGAGAACAGATCACTAAACGCTAGACCAGAGGAGTTTATCTCCAATCATTTGGGAGGCGGGTCTAGGTGGTATTATCAGTCTTGGCCCCACTTGAGCAGTGGGGTCCAAAAAAAAAGATCCTGAGTTAGGCTCATGAGAGAATGCGGGCAGTAGCACTCACAGCAGTCAGTTAGAGGCCAGCTGCCCACTTGTCACACATGTTGTTCAAGAAAATCATGAAAATGAAAGCATTTGTCTACATAATAAGGCTTTGAAAAAAGTAGAACTGCCAGATACATCTACAAGTTCAGAAATAGTAGAGTCTGAGATCATCAGAGGTGCATACAAGAAAACCAAGGTTACAGTAACCATTCTAAAGCATCATCAAGGAAAGAATGCTGAGAAAATGTGCACCTTTGAGGACATAGATCCGTCATTCTAGCAAGAAGTCCTTCCTGAACTTATTGCATGTGGAGAAGAAGATGATGCAGAAATAGAAGAGGAAAGTCATGATGCACCAGAATTCCAGCCTTACGACGATGATCTAGATGGCCCGAACTTGCATGTAGAAGAAGAAACTGAGTCTGTAAACATTGGCATCGATGAAGATGTCAAGGAAGTGCGAATAAGCGCCAGACTCACAACACAGACTCGAGCAGAACTTGTTGAACTCCTCTGAGAATACGCAGACATCTTTGCCTGGAGTTACGATGACATGGTTGGGTTGGACATCGAGGTAGTGGTACACACATTACCTCTTAAACCTGACGTCAAGCCAGTTAAACAGAAATTGCATAGATGGCGACCGTAGTGGCTATTGAAATTGAAAGAGGAAATAATGAAATAGCACAAAGTTAACTTTTTGAAGGTCGTCCTCTACCCAGAATGGTTAGCAAATGTGGTTCCAGTACCGAAGAAAGATGGTCGAGTCCGAATGTGTATTGATTACAGGGACCTAAATAAAGCAAGCCCAAAGGATGATTTCCCGCTCCCACACATTGATGTGTTGGTAAACAATACTGCAGGACACAAAATGTTGTCATTCATGGATGGGTTCTTAAGATATAATCAAATCAGAATGGCAGAGGAGGATATGGAGAAAACGTCCTTTATTACCCTATGGGGAGTGTTCTGCCACATGGTTATGCCATTTGGTCTCAAGAATGTCGGGGCCACATATCAAAGGGCGATGACAGCATTATTCCATGATCTCATGCACCAAGACATCGAGGTTTATGAGGATGATATGATTGCTAAGCCAAAGGAGTCTGAAGAACATATTGCTTGTTTGAGGAAGCTATTCAACCACTTGCGAAAATATAAGCTGCGATTGAACCCCAACAAGTGTGTATTTGGTGTGTCATTAGGCAAGCTGTTGGGTTACATCATCAGCCAAAGAGGAATCGAGGTAGATCCGAACAAGGCTAAAGCCATCATCGAGATGCCTCCTCCTACAACAGAAAAAGAAGTCCGTGGGTTGCTAGGGTGGTTGCAGTATATCAGCCGGTTTATTGCCCAGTTGACACTAATTTGTGAGCCGATCTTCAAACTCTTAAGGAAGAACACGTAGATCCGCTGGAATGAAGAGTGCCAAGAAGCTTTTGACAAAATCAAGAAGCTCTTGGTAAGACCACCAGTCTTAGTTCCTCCGACACCAGGGCATCCTCTATTGCTCTATTTGTCAATAACACAACATTCAATGGGCGCAGTCTTGGGTTAGCACGATGAAATAGGTCGCAAGGAGAGGGCCATTTATTATTTGAGTAAAAAGTTCAATGATTGCGAAGTTAAGTATACCGCAATCGAGAAAGTTTGCTTGTCCCTCGTCTGGGCCACACAGTTCCAGAGGCACTATATGATGGCATATCAGGTTCTATTATTTTACCGACATGATCCCATGAAATACCTGTTTTAGAAGCCTGCACTGATGAGTAGATGCGTCAAGTGGCAAGTACTCTTATCTCAATTTGATATCACTTTTGTCACTCAGAAATCTATGAAGGGATAGGCCGTGGCAGATCACTTAGCAGATTTACCCTTGCTAGAGTATCAACCCCTGCAGACTCAGTTCCTTGATGAGGATATACTATTTGCCATACTATTTGCCATGGTGGAGGATGAGTCAGTAGACCCTCGAGACAAAGATCAGTGGCAGCTTTACTTTGATGGTGCAGTTAACAGGAGAGGCATGGGCATCGGTGCGGTGCTAGAGACCCTGTAGGGCCAGATGATCCCACTTGCTCGAAAGTTAACCTTTGTGTGCACCAATAATGTGGCAGAATACGAGGCATGTATTCTTGGCTTGCGGGTTGCATTAGAACATGGTGCACGGAAGCTGCATGTGTATGGCGATGCTATGTTAGTTATCTCACAAGTTAATGGCAACTGGAGAACGAAAGACCTGAAATTGGTTCCATACCATAGGCATCTCTTAAAGCTAATGGCCGAGTTTGAGGAAATACACTTTTCCTTTATGAATAAGGCCAAGAATGCTTACGCAGATGCATTAGCCACTCTTGCATCCTGGTTGTCCATACCAGAGGATGACATAGTAAAAGTGCCGGTAAACTGCACAGACCAGCCGACACACTACATGAGCATAGAAGAAGTAGATTCCACAGTAGAGCTCCCATGGTATCTTGACATCAAAGTCTACCTAGAAACCAGGAGTCACCATTCAGATGCATCAGCGGCAGACCATGGTCCAGCTAGCTTCAAAATATGTGCTTGGAGTAGGTCACTTGTACAAGAGGTCTTATAATCAGATGCTTCTACACTGTATTGATAAAAAGGAGGCCGATACCGTAATGTTGAAGGGCATGCTGGGACATGTGGGCCCCTCATGAATAGGGTATTATTGGCCAAGAAAATAATGTTACAAGGTTATTTCTGGTCAACCATGGAGACGGACTACTGTCAGTTTATACGAAGATGTCACAATTGTCAAGTCCATGTGATGCGTCTTATTTAATTACCGCAAGTGCACGGCGTACTATGTAGTACGTGGCAAATATGGGTCGATCCCACAGAGAAAAGTGTTTCAAAAACAAAGAATATTATCGATTATTGAGATGAAAATGGAGAGATGTTGATTAAGGACTAAACACTTAAGAAAAATTCAGAATAAATGAAGAATTAGTATTTTTGAATCCATTCAAGTAAATATAAATGCATGATTAAGTCCACTTTATATTTCCCGATTGATCTAAATAATTTGATTCAATGATTCTTATCGTAACAAGTATAATCTATATGCAATGCACCATACACTATCAAGTCAAGGAATAAAAATACAGAAATCAAATTAAATCAAATGACATATGATGGAATTGAGATTATATACACAACCCCCAATTAAATCTTCCCTAAGCATAGACTAAAAAGATGAAATCAATGTTAATCTATCAAAGTTTTTCAATTCATTGAATGATCTATGTAATATACATCCAACCCACATATTAATAGCATTAAGCATAATGAAAAAACATAGAGCAATTTAATCATGACATATAATATTACATGAACTTCATCTCAATCCTAGATCTAGAAGATTAGTCACACATGATTACACAAAACAATAAAATAAAAGAAGGAAGAGAAGAAATAGAAGACATAATTAAATAAAATACACTTTTATTGAAGGAATCTGAGATTACAGACGATCTTCCTCTTCTCCTAAAATACAAGAAAAGAAAGAGAATCTAAAACCTAGATTTGGGCTCTATGGATCTACATAAGGGGTCCTTTTATAGGCTTACAATGACTTGCTTATGTCAGAGACAAATCTGAATACAAAATTTAATATTGAAATTTGAATATAAGATATTTACAAGTGAGAATCTTATCTAAAGAAGACCAAGTCAAAAATATCTAGTGCAGGCACTGGGAGGCGTCAGATCTGCATCTGGGCACTTGGGAGGCGTCCATGTCATTCAGGATCTTCTTTGACTTTTTCCATAGTTTGATTGATATTTTACCAGTATTTAGGCACATGAAAAATATGTGTTTGACATCTTGACATAGCTCTAGAATTTTCCAAAAAATATCTTCTTTTCTGGCACAATTAATCTTTTCCCCCTTATTTTTCGTAGATTCCTTCTAAACTCTCAAGTTTTGCAAAATTTGCACAAAATACCTCGAGTAATATTATTTATATACAAAATAGACAAATATGGGAATAAAATATGTATGAATTATGAGTTAATCAAACACCTCCATACCTATCTTTTTCTAGTCCTCGAGCAAAACTGACTTTGACATAAAGAAGAAGAAAAGAAAATCCTAACTCACTTTCGCAAGAATCACGGTTACACTTAGCACGTGCAACAAGCCTTTAAACCCCTAGGTTGCCCTAGTGGACGAGTGGTGTATCGTGAGGGTTTGCAGCAGATCTATCCACAAAATCCCAAAAGAAAAGAGGTGGAGAAATAAAGAAAAGTGAAAAATAAAGAAAAGGAAAAATTCTAAGGTATCCACATTAACCTACTCAACTAAAAAGATCTAAAGTTTCCTAGTGTCTTAATTCTCTGATTTAACCTTTGTTGAGAACCCTCATCCTGTCCTTATAGAGACTCTGTCCTATTCTTCACATTATCTTCTTAAAAATTTGCTCATATGTATCTTGTGTTTGTGAAATAGTCCTTAGCATGGGTTTTCAAATCCAATCTTCTCACCTTGGCAATTTTATTTCATTTCCTGGTGTCTTGCTTTCTTAGACTTTATTCTTAGCTACCCATTTAGCGAGCTTTAGGTCAGTGGATCCCAAACCAGATGGTTTTAGGCCATTAGGTGTGAAGACACCCCTAAGGACTTAATCACTCGAGTAGCTAAGGCCTCAAAGACAAGACCTTTTTTTTAATCCCGCAACCACTTTTTTACGTGAATACCAATGCTTACTGAGGCATGATACCCAGTTACTCAGTAATTATTGGATGTTATCATTCTCTTTTATTTTTCTTTCTTTGCATTGCTAAGGTGTTCAGCCCTTCCTTTATTCCCATAGCTAAGGGCTAGAGTGATAGTGCATGAAAGGTACATATGAGTTATAGATATTTCTGATAATGCTATTTTTCAGATTTTGTCTCTACTCTTTGACTCATAGGATCCTTAATTACTCAGTCTTACCTTTGAATTTCAACACTAAGCTACTCCTTGACTCCTAATTGATAAGACTAATGTGGATAGCTCCTAATTTTTTTTCATTTAAAAAAAAAACCAACAAACAAAAAAGGCACAAATACTCTCTTTTTTTCATTTTTCAATTTTTTTTTTATGAAAAAAATGGAAAAGTGAAAAGTCATTTAACAACTAAAAAAATATATGAAAAAGACAGAGAAGACTCCCCCTACACCTAAACCTTGCATTGTCCTCAATGTATGCAATAAATGATATGATCTATGAAATACAATTAAAATTAGAACAACGGTACCTGATTCGAGTTGGAGTTCTTCTACTGTTAAGAAAAAAAAATGTTATGCATAATTTATACATATTCACAATTGAGGTGCATGAAAATCCATGACCTCATCAAACCCTAGGACACAATTTTAATCTGGCCAAGGAGGTGGGGTGTGCCAACCCTTAGACGTGTGAGTTTTACTTTGGGCTGGACTACTAGTGTCATCAATAATCATCCATTCATCCTCAATTGTTTTCTTAGATTTCTGATCAAAATACTTAGGATAAAGTTTAATATCCTCCTTTGAAAAATTCTCAATCAAATTAACCTCAGATCTTTCATTTGATTCCTGCCCTAATTCGTAATCCAAATTAAAAATATTCAAGGCAATGGTCAGGTCTCCATAACTTAACCTCATGGACCCTTTCCGACAATTAATTAGGGCATTGGAAGTAGCAAGAAATGGTTGGCCTAGGATAACAGGACTTTGGCCTTTGTGGTTGGTCAAGGGTTCAGTTTCTAGGACTACAAAGTCTACGGGATACACAAAGTCCTTAACCTTGACTAAAACATTTTCAATCATCCCCATTGGTGTTCTAAAAGATCTATCAACCAATTGTATGATCACTTCAGTTTTCTTCATTTCTGCCAACCCTAGTTGCTGATATACGGAATATGGTAACACATTAATGCTAGCCCCTAGATCGAGAAAGGCTCTATTAAACTTGTAATTGCCTATAACACATGATATGGTGGGACTTCCTGGATCTTTGTATTTTGTAGGCAATTGATTTGTTAGAATGGAGCTCACATTGGCTGCTAAAAATGCTTTCTTTAGTACCTTAGTTGGTCTTTTTCTGGTACATAAATCCTTGAGATATTTGGCATATGCAAGGACTTGTTGGATTGCATCTAGCAGGGGAATGTTTACTTCGACCTGTCTGAAAACTTCCAAAATTTTCTCCTTTTGGCCAAATTTCTTTTTATTTTTGAGCCTATTTGGAAATAGGGCAATGGGGTTATGGGTATGCTCAACAAGTGATTCAGAGTAAGGCTCAACATGCTTGTTGGGTCCTTCAAAACTTTCAAGCTCCTCAGACTAGCTTGAATGTGATTGGACTGATGCATTTGAGTCAAAATATGAGTCCTTTTGAATCCTAACAACATGATCAGGCATGACAACATGGTTGTCTACATGCTTCCCAGATCTTAATGCAACAATTGCATTCACCTGGTTGACCTGGTCATCTTGGATCACATGAACATGTCCTTGATTTGGATTTTGACCTCTAGGATTGAGTATAGGTTGACTAGGTAGGGTTCCCTTTTCTCTTTCTCCTACCAATGTGGCTAATTGACTCAACTGCATCTCAATTCATGCTATGGCTTGTGTGTTGGCAGTTATATAGGTAATTTTTTGGGAATTGGCCTTGAGAAGGGCCTCCACACCTTTCTCAAGGGTACTCAGTCTTCTTTCAGTATCATTGAATCCTGGAGGAGGATCATTGTGTTGTGGTCCTAGATGTAGGCTTTGTTGGATTGGTTGGTTAGGCCTAAACTGATTTGAATGCTGTGGTAGGCCTTGAGAGAGAGAAAAATGATTACCTCCTTGGTGAGATTGCTGGTTCCAAGAGAAATTTGGATGGTTCCTCCATCCTGGATTGTATGAGGGGGCATATGGGTCATTTTTGGGTCTCACAAAAGTGGCATTAACTTGTTCAGGGCCAAAATCATGTTGGCCATTGAATGAAGGACATTCTTCCATCACATGACCCATCATGTGACATCCATTGCACTTTGGAACTTGGTTGGATAAGTGATTTACTTGGGCTCTCTCTTTCATTTCCAATGCTTTTAACCTACGAGCTAGCATGTTGACCTTAGCATCGGTAGCTATGGAAGATTCTATAGAGTGGATGCCACTTTTTGATGGTGTGGGTTTATCAAGTAATTGATTATTTGTGCTTTCCCACTGCATTGTTTTCTCAGCCAGTTCTTCGAAGAATTCTCATGCTTCATCTTCATTCTTCTTCATGAACATTCCTTGACACATAGACTCAAGCATGGTCCTAGTCGAAATATTGTCGAAATATTTAACCTCATAAATGATTTGGCAGAGTCTCCACTTTTCTATTCCATGATGTGAACACTGGGCTAAGAGATCCTTAAATCTATCAAGATACTTCCAAAAAGACTCACCAACCTTTTGTTTAGATGAATTAATTTCATTTCTATATCTGATGGTCTTATGAATAGGATAGTATTCCTTAAGGAATATCGTGCAAAATTGGGCCCAAGTGGTGATTGAATTAGTGGGTAGACTATATAGCCATATTTTAGCATTGTCTTTTAATACGAAAGGAATGAATCTTAACCGAACTGCATCATCAGACAACTGCTGCAACTTCATCATGTTACACACCTCGTCAAACTCATTGATGAACCAGTAGGCATCTTCGGATTCTAGACCCGTGAACCTAGGCAACTAGCTAATATAATTGGATTTGAGTTCAAAGTTATTGTCATTGGTCTGTGGGAGTCTAATGCAAGATGGTTTTGCAGTTCTTACTGGCTAACATCTGGCTTCTAAAGCTAGAGGTGGGTTATGGATTTTGTTAGCCATTTTAAAATCTTCGGGTTCAACACCGGTTAGACGATGTGTTGAACCACAAATCCACACACGCATGCACAAGTGAAACTCTCTCTTTTTCTTTTTTTGAAAAATGAATATATAAAAGATGAAAAGATGAGAAGATAAGAGACACAACCAGATAAGAAGAGGAAAGATAGAGGAGGAAGATGCCTAATCTATTCACACAAGCCACACAATTCCTGAGTCTATGGTTGACCTAGATTTAGATAGCTCCTAACTGTTAAGTTAACCCTTGAGATTCTCAAACCAATATTCTTTGCCCTAATAGTCCAGATTAGTGGCCAGATTAGTGGAGGAAAGTGGGAGGCTCCTCGTGCTTGAGCATCAACCCTAATTAAATAACCACTTTCCTTTTAAGACTTAACCTTGTGAACCACTTTTCTAAACACCAAGTAGGAAAAGAATGTTGAATTTGATTCACTTTGTGGTTCCCTTGTCCTATTGAGCTTTAATCCTAGGGGCCAATGTCTACATGATTTAAATTAGGCTTAGGTCAATGCTTGATGCTTTCTTTTGTTGTTTGTGGACTAAGGAAGAGTGATGAAATCCCCACCTTATCTTGTGCTATAGGTGTTGCCCTTAGGTACTTTGAAATGATATGCAACAAACAATTATGCTCAAACAAGTTGCTCTTTCTACTGACTATATGCTCTAAAATGCTAGGAATTGAGTAGGAGAACACGTACCTTTTCCTCCAGCAATCTCCCAAAATAAATTGACAAGATTCAAAAATAATGCACACTATATGATGTATGTCCTAAAGAACAGGTTTCTATCTTGTCATGAAAGATTTTTATTGGGTTCAAGTTTATGCTCGACTTTTAAATTAGTGATCGAGAAAAAACAAAAATCGAAGCAAAATATAAACCCTAGATCAAGATTCTAGGAAAGTCTAAAAAATATTTGAATTTAAAATATAATAGAAATTTCTGACCTGGGAAATTATTTTATTTTCTCTTCTAGATCTCCAGAAATGTATCTGAAAATAAAAAAATAAAAAGAACTAGATGTTTTTTTTTAAAACAAACAAAAAGAAAGGAATAATTGACAATAAATCGATGTTAAAACACTAGTTCTCTGACAACGGTGCCAAAAACTTGATGTGTCTTATTTAATTACCGCAAGTGCATGGCGTACTATGTAGTACGTGGCAAATACGGGTCGATCCCACAGAGAAAAGTGTTTCAAAAACAAAGAATATTATCGATTATTGAGATGAAAATGGAGAGATGTTGATTAAGACCTAAATACTTAAAAAAAAATTAGAATAAATGAAGAACTAGGATTTTTGAATCCATTCATGTAAATATAAGTGCTTGATTAAGTCCACTCTATGTTTTCCGATTGATCTAAATAATTTGATTCAATGATTTTTATCGTAACAAGCATACTCTATATGCAATGCACCATAGACTATCAAGTCAAGGAATAAAAATACAGAAATCAAATTAAATCAAATGACATATGATGGAATTGAGATTATATACACAACCCCCAATTAAATCTTCCCTAAACATAGACTAAAAAGATGAAATCAATGTTAATCGATCAAAGTTTTTTGATTAATTGAATGATTTATGTAATATACATCTAACTCACATATTCATAGCATTAAGCATAATGAAAATACATAGAGCAATTTAATCATGACATATAATATTACATGAACTTCATCTCAATTTTATATCTAGTGCAGGTGCTGGGAGGCGTCGGATCTGCATCTTGGCACTTGGGAGGCATCCATGTCATCCAAGATCTTCTTTGACTTTTTCCACAGTTTGATTGATATTTTACCAGTATTTAGGCACATGAAAAATATGTGTTTGACATCTTGACGTAGCTCTAGAATTTTCCAAAAAATTATCTTCTTTTCTGGCACAATTATTCTTTTTCCCCTTATTTTTCGTAGATTCCTTCTAAGCTCTCAAGATCTGCAAAATTTGCACACAATACCTTGAGTAATATTATTTATATACAAAATAGACAAATATGGGAATAAAATATGCATGAATTATGAGTTAATCACTATGACAACTTTATTCATGCACCACTGCAGCAGCTCCATAGCATGTCGTCACCTTGGCCTTTCTCAACATTGGGAATAGACATCAGTACATCCTGGTAGCAATTGATTACTTTACAAATTGGGTGGAGGCAGCTTCTTACAAGACAGTGACCGCCTCCATGACTGAAAAGTTCATCAGGAACAATATCATTACCTGGTATGGGGTGTGGCATTCAGTCATATCTAATAATGGGACAAATTTCACAGCTAAAAGGGTTGAGGATTTCCTATTGGAGTTCCATATTAGGCGTCATAGGTCCTCCCCGTACCGTCCTCAGATGAACAGGGCTATGGAATCCGCCAATGAGAATTTAACCAAGATTCTTAAAAAGATGGCGGAAACACATAAGGACTGGTATGATAGGCTCCTATTCGCTCTGTGGGCTTACAGAACATCAGTCCGGACTTCAACTAGAGCGACTCCATATTCTTTGGTATATGGTATGGAAGCAATCCTACTAAAAGAGGTGGAGATACCATCGCTTAGAGTCCTGAAAGAAGTGGATCTAGAGGAGGCGGAATGGATTGTGGACCATCTAGTTCAACTGAACTTGATAGATGAGCATCCGTTGCAAGCTATGCATCATGCGCAATGCTATCAGAAACGCATGGCCAAAGCTTATCAGAAGAAGGTTCGACCAAGAAGCTTCTTGCCAGGGGACCTGGTCTTGCGAGCAATACATCTCCCTGATAGTCGTGGCAAGTTCAGACCCAACTTGCGTAGACCATTCATGGTTAAACAAGTCTTCTCTAGAGGAGCAGTAATCCTAGAAGATATGGACTACGTCGAACAGTCGGAGTCAGTCAATTCATGCTACCTAAAAAGGTACTATCAGTGATCACAAACAGTGTGTCCTCACTCTGCGACACTGACATTTTTTCTCCATGCATGCATGAATTCATTTTATCAAATGTTCTTCTGCATCCATGTAGCCTTGCATCACAACACATACTAACCCCCATTCATTATATGCACATATAGGCCGATAATTGTTCTCATCATCACATGCATGGATCTTAGCTCAATGATGATAAGCGGAATAAGCCTGCCAATGTTGGGAATGCGTAGTACCTCCTCTGGTAGATACTATTCAGGTAACCTAAGGAGTGAGGAAGTCACCTTTTCATCGTGAATTGGGCGAAGTATCCAAGCCGCTGAAGGACCCTACACCTCCCAGAGGGAGATAAAATGTCAGGGGTGAGAATGAGAGCGTGAGAAATAAAGTAAAAATATATATATTTGTGATAGGGCATAAAAGAATTAGAAGACAGAAGTCGCAGATAGAAGTCAGTCCTAAAGAAAAAGGCGTGGCGGGTAACACTATCCCTACAACTCATCTTGGAGAGGAGTCGGAGTGACTACTTGGAAAGTATGTTCCAAAAAAGGCCTAGCCAACCCTTTAAACAGCAGCAGCTCCCTACCATAGACCAGGTACTTATTACCTCTAAGCCAGAGATAGGGTGAACCGACATGCCTATGAGGGAGAAAGAACAAAGAAAGGAAAATAAAAAGCAGGGGTATGGTCCAGTGGGGTTTGGAATGGAGCCTAGGATACAATATTGCATTTCTAGAGAGGCACCCAAAAAAACTAGGGGCTTGGATAGAGTCTCGTGAGGTTGGAGCTACCATTCCCTTGTATACTTGGCGATAAGCATCCCAATGCTGAGGGCACTAGTAAGATCCCACAAATCATTCAGCATGCATACATTTCTTTCCGCAAATGTCATCTTAAAAGCATCGCAGAGTATAATCTGGTTCTCTTAGCTGGGGCATGATATCAGTTTTCAAGAGAATCAGAAGGACATCGCCTAAACCAGGGGCATGCAAGTTGTTCTTATGGTTTAGGGCCATTTATGTCAAACCAGGGCCATGTCAGCTGTCCTATGGTTAGACACACTGAGCCAGTACTCTACCGGGGGCATGCAAGCTGCTCTGATTGGTTAAGAGTCATCCATGCCAAACCAGGGGCATGTCAGTTGTCCTATGGTTAAACGCACTAAGACAATGTTAATCCAGGAGCATGTTAGCTGTCCTATGGTTAGACACACTAAGCCAATGCTCGACCAGGGGCATGTCAGTTGCTCTACAGGTTGAGGATCCCTGTAATCTACCGGGAGGCACTTCAGATACCACATTTGGCTTTTAAGCACCTTATGAAGGCTCAGTCATCAAACAATCCTAGTCATCAGGGTTTGATGGCTATGTCTCGTTTTTTCTTGGCACCTAGGCAAAATCGGTTGTTAACCAGGGTCTTTCCCCAGGGCTATGCACAAGATTTAGTCTGTCCAACAATTCCCTGCTCAGTAAGTTGTAACATTCAGCATTGGTTTAATCTCTCTGATTCTACGCACCATTTGCGCTGTGTAGACACCCCAAATTTCTAATTTTGCAGGATGAGGATCTGGTGGCTGAGCTTGGACCTTGGTTGAGCCCATTTGGGCCCGTGGGGGCCCACATGGCCCACACAAGCCCACTTAGGCCCATGAATGCCCACTTAAGCCCATTAAGCCTAATCGAGTCCACATAGGTCCATTGAACCCAAAGGCCATGAAGGCCCACCATAAATAATTCCTCCCTATATTTTTCAACCCAACACCATATTCATCATTTATTAATGTTCTTCTACCAAAAATATGCAAATTCCATCTTCTTCTTCTCACTAAACCCATTTCTCCCTCTCAAATTCACCTTTGAAATCCATTTTTATCCCTGATTGCTCCAAGATCTCGTGAGCCCTTCAATCAGCAGCCCGTCTCCGTCAGTTCATCTGATCCAGCAAGTCACCAGAACATCAGCCAGCCATTGGATCAGCCG